>CAUYQG010147870.1:0-13568 GCA_963574415.1 Tarsius wallacei | reverse complement strand
ACGAAGCTTACCTCATGCCAGTGATTTTTCAGCAAACCTTCAGGGAGCCAACAGGCATGGCTCCCACAGTATGAAGTACTGAAAAGCCTGCTATTGGGTGTATTTGAAAAATGTCTTAAGACATTTCAACAACAGATATGTTGGTCTAAGTTTTAATTGGTGCTTTAATCTAAAGTAATGCACTTGATTTTTAAAAGGACTCAATACCTCTTGAGATTGCATGTGTTGTCAAATTAGAAATTAGAGTGAGTAAAATTCACTCTATGTTATGGTAAGAACAGTGTCTCATATATACATATAACCAAGGCTATTAAGTAGCCATGACTGGTAGAATTTCACTGCTACCCCTTCTATAAAATATTTTATTCTGTTTGTGTGCATAATAATTTAATACACTATTTGCTATTACATGACTTTTTCTATTCTCCAAAATGTACATGCTGATACCTAATCCTCAGTGGAATACTATTAAGAGGTGAGGCCTTTGGAAGGTGATAAGATTACAAGGCAGATGAGGTAAGTGCCCTTATAAAAGAGGGCTCCTGAGGTAACTTGTTTGCCCCTTTTGCCATATAAGGATACAGCCAAGAAGGTGCCTTCTATGAGGCAGAAAGTGAGTCTTCACCAAATGTTAAATCTGCTGGTGCCATAATCTTTGTCTTCCCAGTCTTCAGAACCGCAAGTACTAAATCTCTGTTGTTTATATATTACCTAGTCCAGTGTATTTTGTTATAGCAACATGAATGAACTATGTCAGAAATTGGTACCAGAGTGGGGTTGAGGTTGTAATAAATACCTAAAAATATGAAAGAGATTTTGGAACTCGTAATGGATAGATGCTAAAAATACTTTGAGGTGCATGATTATGCTACATTGTCATTAATGGAGTATTAAAAATTCTGATCAGGGCTCAGAGGAAGACAAAAGCAATAGAGAAAGCTTCAATCTTTATAGATGTTTCTTAAGAGAATGTGAAACAAAATGTTGACAGAAATATGGCCTGTAAAGACCATTCTTACAAGGTCTCAGATGAAAATGAGGAACAAGTTATAGAAAACTGGAGTAAGGGCGATCCTTGCTGTGAAGTGGCAAAAAATTTGGGCAAATTGTATTCATATCTTGGTGTTTTGTGGAAGGTGAAGTTTGTGAGAGATGAAATTGGATATTTGACAAAAGAATTATCTAACAAAAGCGTTGAAAGAGTCTCTTGGCTTTACTTGCATGCTTATAATAAAATCTGAGACAAGAGAAAGAATTTATAGGTGAAAATTTATCATCAAAGTGAAACATAACTGAATGATTTGAAAAATTGTTAGTCTGGCCATGCTGTAAGGAATGAAAAAGCCTGCTTGAAAGCTAACACCCACGATATAGTCAAGCAGCCCTTTGTGTGGATGAGCAGAAGCCAAGTGCTGTTCAGCAAGTCAATAGAGGAATGATTTCAAAGACATTTTGAAGGAATCAGGGCTGCCACTCCCATCATAGGTCCAGAAGTACAAAAGCTTTGGGAGCAGAAAACTTCAAAAGAGGGACCTTAGGCACCCCCACTGACTTCTGCACTCTCTTCCTTGTACCTTCACAAATCTCTGCTGCCTGAATTCTGGCACGGAGCTCCTCAGCTGTACCAGGTGTAGCTCCAGTGGCTCCAGTGGGCACAAATACAGTGGTGGCTGCTCCTCCAGAAGACACAAGTAGTAAGCCTTGATGGTAACTGCCTGGTTCCATCTCCTCTAGTGCAGAGAGTGCACAAGCTATGAGGGTACAGCTGCCTCAAATTAGATTTCAAAGGATGTTTCAAAGAGCCTCAGGGCACAGGCTGAGAACCACCAATGAGCAGGATCACAACACAAAGCCTCCACTTTGGGAGCAGGGCTGCCTTCTAGACCACAGAACAGTAAAACCTCATACATTATACTCCAACCTGAGGAACGAGGCACATGACTTCAAACCATTAGAGCTATGATGTGGGCTGTGCACAGAAAGCCGTGAGAGTGCAACTACCTGCAGAGCCTTGGGTCACAAACTTTGCCACAGTGTGTCCAGAAGGAGTAAAAAATGATTATTTTTAAGCCACAAGATTTAATATTGTTTGTACCACCAGGATTTGAACTTAGTTAAGGCTTGTCACTTCTTCCTTCTTTTCTATTTTCCCTTTTAGAATGGAAATGTCCATCTATGCTTGTTTTGCCATTGTATTTTGGAAACACATAACTTGTTTGTGAGAGCAGTTTGCCTCACGATGATTCACACTCTGAATCTCATTCATATCTAATTCAGATGATATTTAGATAAGACTTAGTGTGTGAGACTGATAAGCTGATTCTGGGGCAAGTCAAGACTTCAGACTACTGCAATGGAATGAAAGTATTTGCATAAAAAAAGGTCTTGAATTTGGGGGTCACAAGAATGATATAGTCTGAATGTTTGTGTAGCCTCCAAATTTATATGCTAATACTAATTCCCAGTGGAATATTTTTATAAGGTAAGAATTACTTTGGGAAGTAATTAAACCTTGAGATGGACAGGATTAGTTCCCTTTTAAAAGAGTCCCGTCCAAGGGAACTTGTTTACCCTTCTGCCTTTTGAGGGCACAGTAAGAAGGTGCCATAGATGAGACAGAGTTTAAGTCCTCACCAGACACTAAATCTGTTGGCATATTGATCTTGTACTTCCTAGCTTCCAGAACCATGAACAATAAATCTGTTTTCTTTTTATAAATTACCCAGTCTAAGATCTTTTTTATTGGAATACAAATTAACTAAGATACTGTTAGATCACATTGTATAAATGGTGAACCATGTACTATAAACAAAGTTAGAGATATTATACTTTTGGTATAGTAAATATCTTGCTTTTACATTTCATAATCTTTTACATGAAAGTATCACATTTGATCTGGAATTCAACATAATAAAAATGTTCTCTGATTCTTGGTTGATTCAATTCTGTTCAGTTGCAGGGAAGAAAGCATATACTTCTTCAGGTAAAGATACACTTTTTCAGGTAATTTTTTTGAAAAAAAAAAAGAGAGATATATCAAATGAGTAAAAAGGAGAAAAAGTGAAACTAAAAAAGAATGGCACCAGATAGACAAGAAAAATATATGGAACACTGCAAAAAGTAATCATGTCTTATTTGCAGAAAGAAAAATGACTTTTATCTTAAATTTTACAAAAAAAAAGAACTTAAATGAATTTGTGAAATTGTAAGAGAGTCATCCCAAGAACAACAAAAAAAAATCATTATTTAGCTTAAATATTCCATGAAGTGTATCTCTAGGACAATACATCTTCACAGTTTAATTAATTTCAGTAAGTATATTTATCTGGCCATGCCAGTGAGGATTGCTTAGCACTCAGTCACAAACACAGATACTTTTACTTTAGCCCAAAGATTTTGTTAAAGTCCAACAAAATAATTTTTTGATAAAAATTTTATTTCCCTCTCTTCATGAATGCCTTAGTCATTTTGTGCTACTATAACAGAGTACCTGAGGCTAGATAGTTTACAAAGATCAGAAATTTATTTTCTCACAGTCTGGAGACTGGGAAGTTTAAGATGAAAGTGCTGGCAGGTTCAGTCTCTATTTCCAAGACAGTACTTTATTGCTGTATCCTCCAGAAAAGAAGAGCTGAAAAGAAAGAACCCCTCCTGCAAACCATTTTTAATAATAGCATTATTCCATTAATGAGAGTAGAGTTCTCATGACCTAAAGAACTCCCAAAAGGCTGCACTTTCCAAAAGTATTGTATTATAGTTAATGTCATAAGCACATGTGTTTTAGAGGAACACATTCAAACCATAGAAATGAATTTGCTCGTCATCTTTAGAGGTTCAAATGCCTGAGGTAAGTCAGGAACTCTAGCACACATTTCATGTAAGCCAATTTGAAATGCTAAAGAAATGGCTCTGAGCAGAATCTTTTCTAATTTGTTCTATTGATTTAATACTATTTCCTAAACTGTGGTAAAAAGTTTTATCATTTGTAGAAATTTTGACTTGATATAATTTCTAGTTTCTAAAACTATAAACTATATGTGTGTGGTTGTCAACAACTTCTTAGGATTTGTAACTAAATATCAGTAAACAACAATGTTCACATTTTTATCTTCTGGATAGAGATTATGAAAAAAGGAGCAAATGGAAATATGTATTCTGTTCCCTAGAGCTGGAATATTTTAGCTTGAATTTTTTGATAAAACATCACTATGTGCTTACCTTGGCTTTGGATTTATTTCTATTAAAATAGTTTTCCGGATTCCCTTTCTCAGGTTTGGGCACTTACTATATTATCTTTTTTTTTCTTCTTTTCTGTCCCCATATGTCTGTCTCTTTACATTGGTGAAAGTGTCCAACACTATCTAAGGTATCTCTTTTGGATTTGGGTTCTTTTAGATTTCAAGACCTTATTTGGGAGGATTATTAGATTTAAATTGGGTTTTCTTCTGGATGTTTAATGTTTTATTCACATAAATTTTATGTCAACTGTTGAATAGTCTTTCTATATTGAATTTCTTCATCTTAAATATTGCTTTGATTTTAGAGAACATTTCTTAGAGCATGAAGTCCCATTCTTACTAATTTAATTGGAATGCCTGCATAGTTACATTCCATACTCATGGTCAACTGCAGTGTAAAAAATAGACACAACTGCATTATCAGATAAAGTCATAGAACAGACTCATGGACAAAATTGAAATACATGAATTGCATGGTTCGTTGAATCTATTTCCAATAAGAGTAAGAGTCAAGGGGAAAGAGATGGGGTAGCATTACACACTTAGGATATCATACAAGCAATATGGAAAGACTAACTGAATCTTGTTGTAGTCAATATACATATATCTTATCTCTCACTGCTTCAACAGGTTTTCCTATTAATGATGGGGACACAAAAATTAGATTTAAGGTATAAGCAAGAGAAGTCAGCACACAGACAGTCCTAAAGGCATAACACTTTTGTCTTTTTGAAGATACTCAGGAACATATATGCTTGTAGCTGAAGCTCACCAATAGACCAGATTAGCAGTTATGGATATTACATAACAGAGGACAAATAAAAAATTTACATATCATTAAATGGGTGACTGGTTAAAAACTCTATGAATATGCAGTAACTCATGTGACTTGCATATTTACTGAATCGTGAGTGTTAGTTAGTTTTATATGTATAATTTGGTGTGCCATAGTTCCCAACATATAAGTAAATATCCTAAAACCTCTTTTTTTTTTAGTTGGAGTCTTACTCTGTCGCCCAGACTGGAGTGCAGCGGACGCTCCCGGCCACCGCAGCCTCGACCTGCTGGGCTCCGGTGATCCTTCCGCCTTAGCCTTCCAAGTAGCCGGAACTACAGGCACGCGCTGCCACGCCCGGCTCATTTTTTGATTTATTGTAGAGATGAGGTCTCGCCAAGTTGCCCAGGAGGGTCTCGAACCCACGGGCTCAGGCAATCCACTCACCTCAGCCTCCCAAAGTGCAGGATTACAGGCTGAGCTCCTAAATCCTCTTAATCCTTCCATTCTTTCTTTCTAGGTTGACAACTGAAATTCATTTCTTAGCTTAACTTGTTTCACAAGCCACTGACCTCTGTACTTAGATTTATTCAACTGCCTTATTATTTTTTAAGAGAGTGGGGCTTGTTCTGTTTCCCAGTCTGGAATGCAGTGGCACAATTGTGGATCACTGCAGCTTGGAACACTTGAGCTCAAACAATCCTCTCTCCTCAGCCTCTTGAGTAGCTGGGAGTACAAGTGAGCATTAACACATATGTTGTTTGTTTGTTTCTTTCTTTCTTTTTTTTTTTTTTTTTGAGAGACAAAGCCTTGCTATATTGCAGAAGCTGGTCTTGAACTCCTGGACTCAAGTGGTAGGTACTCCCACCTCAGCTACCCAAAGCGTTAAGATTATAGGGATGATCCTCTGCACCTGGTCTTGTTTCTTTCTTTCATATATTTTTACCCATTATTTGATTTATGACAGAATTAAATATTTCTACATTATATAGTGAACACACATTTCATTACAACCTGCTGAATCTGGTGTTCCACTTCTTTGTATTACCCAATAGCAATGCCTACATAATACACCAAGAACAGTACTAGTCATGATAATCCAGAATGTGGAAGAAGATAAAGGTCTGTCAACAATGGAATGAATAAATTGCAATAAAAATTAATGCTCATGACTATTTTCAGCAGCCTAGATAAATTTCACAAACATAATATTGAATGGAAGAAACCACTTAACAAGAACAAAATGTGTCATTCAATTTGTGTTAGAAACAGGGAAATATAATCTATAGTGTAAGAAGTTGGCTAGTGGTCACTTTAGTAGAGAATTAGTGACCGGTGGGGGGACACAAAAGATAGGAAGTATGACGTTTTGGTAATGGTCTTGATCTGGGTGTTGGTTCTGCAGTGTGTTTGGTTTGTAAAGGAAAAAAAAAAGAACATACACTTCTCTGGTTGTATAATCCCCTGTATTAAAAGGTAAAATAAACATGACTTAAAATAAGAAATGTAATATTTTTTATGATTCTATTTTAAAAAACAGTAATAGAGATAAAATACTGGGAAAAAAACTCAGGAAGCTGTTTCATTTTGGTCAGAGATATAATAGGGATTATTATTTTATTCTCTGTAGCTTTCATATATTACAAATATTTTATATTGGCTATTATATACATAACTTTTGTGTTTAGAAAAAAAATTTCCAAATAAATTCACATGAAAACCCCAATGAAAGGAATTTACAGTTATGAAATAACAGAAGGTACGAAAAAAAGTGAGGTTTGACTTCAGATGTTCTAGAACTGTAGGCTTCTTTGAGAACACAAAGATTTATCATATTATCAACTCTGGCACAAAAATGCTTATGATATAAGCATGTATTTGAAAGAATTCAAAACAATCATTATTAGAGATAGAAACAAGTTGCATACTCTTCACCACACTGAGGGAGAGAATAGCTAGCTAAAAGTTAGAAATTCAATGAGAGCAACAATAACCATAAAAAGAAAAAATATTTATTTTTATTTTAGTTTGGGAGGTACATGTGCAGTTTTGTTTCATGGGTTTCTACTGAACTCCTCAGCCAGTGAACAGCTCATTTTTTTTTTTTTTTCTTAAAACATGTTTTTCCGGGGACACCTCATCAACAAGGGTACCTGCATAATGAACATTTGTATCCCTAACCCTTAATTATACCCCACATATTTCAAATAAAAAATTATATAAAACAAACAAAAAATTCTTTTCCTTAGTACATGTTCCATGAAGTATGTTAGAAATTTCTTCAAAAGTCAACTTTTCAGTGATACTTTCTCTAAATCCTTTATTTTATTTAAATTTTTAAGTATCTCTTACTGAATACTTAAGATTATAAAACTATAAATATAACCTAAGAACAAAATGCATAATAAATATAAATTGCATGATCTATGTCAAGCATGTCAAGACAAAAAAGAATAAGTGGCTAGAAAAAGTCATGTTTTCACATATTCAAGGTCTGACAATTACATTCGCAAACTTGCCACTATGCGCGTCCATTGGCAGCACTGTACAAATAACTCAGTAAGGTTTCATAACCTTAGTTTATCAGTGTCTCACAGCTGTGTTCATGTCAACATGTGGCAGTGTCTTGCAGAGTGGTGTTCATTATTGTTGTGTGCTTTTGAGTGCTGTAGCAAAACTGTCAAATCTTGTATTAGAGCAAAGAACAAACATTAAATTTCTTGTTAAACTTGGCAAGAATAGGATGAAATCAAGGACATATTAGTTCAAGTTTATGGGGCTCATACCCTAAAGAAAACAGCAGTGTGGCTGTTTTTCTTACAGACCAGCCCAAGTTGCTTTGTCTATGGAGTAGCCTATCTCTGTCATTGCAATAAGCTTCATTTCTCTTCCAAAAAAGAAAGAAAGAAAGAAAATGACAGTGTAAAACATTTTTCCAAGTGAAGAAAAATTATCAGTGATGAAGAGAGGTAAGGATGACCAGTAACAATCAAAACTGAAGAAAACATTTCAACAATTTGTCAAATTGTGTGTCATAATAGTTGACAGACTGTGAGAAACAGAGCAGACCAATAGGTATTGATAGAGAAACAGAAAAACTTTAATTGAAAAGCATGACATGAGAAAGTTGTGTGCCGAAATAGTCTCAAAGGAACTCTTGCATCACGACAATGTACCAAATCACACAGCACTGTCTCTGAGGGAGTTTTTAGCCAGTAGACAAATAACTATATTGGAACACCTTCCCCTCTCATCTGATCTGACTCTTAATGACTTTTTTTCCTTACCTAAAGATAAAGGAAATATTGAAAGGAAGATATTTTGATGACATTCACTCCATTAAGGGTAATATGATGAAAACTTTGAAGGCCATTCCAAAAGAAAAGTTTCAATATTGCTCTGGCAGGTGGAGTAGGCACTGGCCTCAGTGCATAATTTCTCAAGGGAAGTATTTCAAAGGTGTTTGTAGTGATGTTCAGCAATGAGGCATGTAGCACTTTTTAGGATGAGTTCGCAAATTTAAGTGTCAGACCTCATAGGTTCTTTACTTCTGTGAATTCTGATATTTGTTTGATTTTTATACAAGAAAAATGACTCATAATGATGGATAGCTTTGTTTAATGTCTCATGAAATTTTCATCAGTAATTCAAGCCTTGTTGTTAAATACAACACCTCCCACACCTACCTGTTTTATCCAAGAACCTGTCTCTGCCTTTTTTTCCCATACCACTTATGAAAATTTGATAAATATGCGTTTTGAGAAACCAGACAAGAGAAGAATATTAGGTATCCAAATCAGAAAAAAAGAAAATTAAGCTATCCCTCTTTGCAGATGATATAATCCTATAACCAGAAAACCCAAGTGAATCTGTCAAAAACCTCCTTGAACTGATAAAGGACTTTGGCAAATTTCAGAGTACAAAATCAATGTGCAAAAGACAATCACATTTTTATACACCCACAACAAATAAATAGGCAGAGAACCAAATAAAAAGTACAATCCCATTCACAATAGCAACAACAACAACAACAACAGCAACAAAAGAAATACCTTGGCATCTTCCTAACCAGAGAAGATAAAGATCTTTACAATGAAAACTACAAAACACTGCTCAAAGAAATCCAGGAAGATACAAACAAATGGAAAAATATTCCATGCTCATGGATTGGATGAATCAACATTGTTAAGATATCCATCCTACCCAAGGCAATCCGAAAATTCAATGTAATACCAATTAAATTACTATCATCATTCTTCTCAGACCTGGAAACAACAATACAGAAATTAATCTGGAACCAAAAATGACCACAAATAGCCAAAACAATTCTTAGCAAAAGAAACAGAGTTATCATACTCCCAGACTTTAAACTTTACTGTAAATTTACAATAATCAAAGCATTCTGGTATTGTACAAGAACAGGCATATAAACCAGTGGAACAGAACAGAGATCCCGGAAGCAAAACCTCAATTTCTCAACCAACTCATCTCAACAAAGCCTCCACTAACAATCTCTGGGAGGAGAACCTATTCAGTAAATGGTGCTGGGAAAATTGGCTGACCACATGCAGAAGATTGAAACAGGACCCTTACCTATCACCATACACAAGCATAAACTCTAAATGAATCAAAGACCTAAACATAAAACCTCAAACTATAACAATTTTAGAAAACACAGGAAATACCCTTATAGAAATTAAGATAGGAAATCAATTCCTGATCATAATCTCCAATGTCCATGCCATAAGAGATAAGATAGACAAGTGGGACCTCACTAAACTGAAAAGTTTCTGCAAAGCAAAAGAAACCATCAAGAGAGCTGGGAGATAGACCACAGACTGGAGAAACATATTTGCCAACTGTAAATCTGACAAAGGCCTAACATCTAGGCTCTACAAAGAACTCAAATGTGCTAGAAAGAAAAAAAAGCCCCATTAAAAAGTGGGCAAAATATAGGAATAGACACTTCTCAAAAGAAGACATACAAACAGCCAACAGATATAAGAAAGAATGTTCAGCCTCACTAATTATTAGATAAATGCAAACCAAAACCACATTGAGATACCACCTAACCCCAGTAAGAATGGTCATCATTAAAACAAAACAAAACAAAACAAACAGATGCTGCCGAGAATGCAGAGAAAGGGAACACTTCTACACTGTTGGTGGGAGAGCACACTAATTCAAACTCTGTGGAAAACAGTGTGGTGATTTCTAATATAACTATAAATGGACCCTCCTTATGACCTAGCAATTCCTCTTCTGGGAATACACCCAGAGGAACTCAAATTATTCTACAAAAAAAAAAAAAATACCTGCACATGTATGTTTTTTGCAGCCCTATTCACAATAGCAAAAACATGGAACCAGCCATGCTGTTCATCAAAAATGAACTGGATAAAAAATGTGGTACATATACAACATGGCATATTACATAGCCATAAAGGACAAAATTATAGACTTCACAGCATCTTGGATAGATTTGGAATCCATCATACTCAGTAATCAGGAACAAAGAAATTGAGTACCACATGCTCTCACTTTTAAGTGGATCATGAACACCTATCATAATACTACAAAAACTGATTGGCAATAGGGGTACACTGCTGGGGGAAAGTGGGGGACACATAACATCACATCAAGGGTACCTGATCATAATCCAGGTGAATTGAGGTCCTACAGGAGACCCAAAACTTCATCTGTACCTAAGCCGCTTATGTACACAATCCTGACTTGTACCCCACAATTTTAAAATAAAATAAAATATATATTTATTTTATATTATATATGGCTTATTGTCTCCATATCCCTTCCCAACAAACCTCCACAGGATTTAATTTTGAAGGCAGGATTTTTATTGTCTGATTTGTCACCAGCGTCTATCATGTAGAAGTGTCTATCATGTAGCTTATCTTAGGAAGGATTTATTATATATATAATGAATAAAGATACACTAATAGAAAAAAAGAAGAAAGAAGGAAGGAAGGGGGAAAGAAGGGAAGGAAGGAAGGAGGGAATGAAGGAAGGAAAGAAAGAAGGAAAAAAGAAAGAAAGAACAAAGGGTTTGAAAAATAATTTGAAAAAAGAAATAAAAAAGGACAAAATTGTATCTTAAGAACCACAGAAACAAAATTTCAGTCACAGATTTTAGCACAGCATTTTCAATCTAGGACAGATAAAAACAAAAAGCTAAAGATATTAGTAGATAAGTAATATTTTGAAACTAATGAAATATTTCAGTTTCATCTGAATAAAATAAATGTATCTTTCTCAACTATTCTCAAAAACTGTTCAAAAATTGGTCTTATGTTGAACCATACAAACGTGCTTTGTCAAAAAAGTCCATATTGTATATTCTATTTTTAAAATGCAGAAAAAAGATACTTTTGTGAATGATGCAAACATTCCCTATGCACTGAAATTTTTACAATGATAAATATATTAGGTAGGAGTATAATCAAATTTGCAAAAATACTTCACACAGAACAAAAGAAGTAATCATATCACTATGTCTTTAGAACTACTTTAAAATTTATAATATTTTCATAAGTTTGTTGTGTTATAAGCTCATAAAAACATACAAATCCATTTTAACAATTTTTTTGATTTTTACCAGCAATGGATAAATTAAAAGAAACCCACACTCATACGAAATGGAAACTTGAAATATAGTTTGTTTATTAATTTGTTTATGTGTTTATTTAATCTGAGATGTGTGAACAAAAATGAAATGTCAGTTTGTTTTAAGTATTAGAGAATAGTTACTATTCACTGTTCTGACTCTCCAAGATTTTATTAAACAAACTTCTGATTTGCAGAATCTGATTTTATACTCTACTTTTTTCCTTAAAAGTGTCCCATGATGGGGGAGGGCTCCCAAAAATGAAATTATTTTTTGGAGGATAGGCTTCTTGGAGTACAGGCTTCCCCTGCTAGATAAGTGTTCTAGAAACTCAATGCCATCAGTGTTTCAGCTAGCATTGTTGTGATCAGTTGTGTTTGGCTTCAGTGAATTTTTTTTTTTTTTTTTTAGATTCTTTCAACATGCTTGCCCATTTCATGATGGGCGATTTACAAGCACACCTGCCCACACTGTGCTTTTGACCAAGAGCAGCATGACCCTTATGGCTCACTTTCCCTATTCACTGAATCTTGCCTCAAGCAAGCTTTTTCTTTCATTGTTCCTCATGTGAAAAAAAAGTCCTCAGAGAAATGTTTTGCCCATGTGGAAGAAGTTAAACAAAAATGGCAGAAGCACTACAAGGCATCAAGATTGATGAGTTCAAAAACTGTTTTGAGTAGTGGAAAAAGCATCTCAATAGGTAAATTGCGTCAAATAGAGAGTACTTTTAAATTGCATCAAATAGAGAGTACTTTAAAAGTAACTGAAGTTTAAAAATGTAAGAATAGGCCAGGTGTGATGGTTCAGCCTGTAATCCCAGCACTTTGGGAGGCCAAGGCAAGAGGATTGCTTGAGCCTGGAGGTTCGAGACCTGACTGGGCAACTTAGTGAGATCTTGTCTCTACAATAAATCATAAAAACTAGCCAGGCGTGGTGGTGTGCATCTGTAGTTCCAACTTCTTGGAAAACCGTGGTGGAAGAACGTCTAAGTCTAGTAGGTCGAGGCTGAGGTGGCCATGAGTGTGCCACTGTACTCCAGCCTGCGAGATAAGAGTAAAACACCAACGTCAAAAAAAAAAGAAAAAGAAAAAGTAAGAATTCACAATTTTTAATAAATATATTATATTTTTTGAGGTGCTCCCTGATATAGTCATTTGCCTTAATTTTGATTTATTCAAAGGTAAAAACCTCTGTTTACTAGTAAACTTCCTATCATGTGTAATATATAGACTTAATTTCCAAAAGAAAATTGTACATAACAATTCCTAAACCAACTCCCCAGAAAATATTTTACTGGGGAGGCAGAGTCACTTAAAGTTGATAAAACGTGTATTTCCTATTCAAGTCAATGGTAACTGCTATTTTATAATTAAGGAAGATTAGAAATTTCTGGCAATTGAAGGTATCTCATTTTAAATGTGCAAAAAATGAGTGACCAAACGGGCATAGTAAGCTCAGGTAGTGTAAGAAACAAAAAAATACACAGTAGTAGGAACTGGTGGCAATAAGTTATTTATTATTATAAATTATTGAATATATACTCAAATATCTACTACCCTTGTTGAATGTCACTGATGCCATTTTTTGTAGAGATAAGTTTAAGACAAAAAACTCTTGCAAAAATTAAGGCCTTTGCAATCAACAGTGCACCAAAGACTGATTGAATTATCAGGTTTTGATGCTTTGTCCCCAAATCCTTTTTTTTTTTTTTTTTTTGAGTTGGAGTCTCGCTCTGTCGCCCAGACTGGAGTGCAGTGGCCACTCCCGGCCACCGCAGCCTCGACCTGCTGGGCTCCGGCAATCCTTCCGCCTCAGCCTTCCGAGTAGCCGGAATTACAGGCACGCGCTACCATGCCCGGCTAATTTTTGATTTATTGTAGAGATGAGGTCTCGCCAAGTTGCCCAGGCGGGTCTCGAACCCGCGGGCTCAGGC
>CAUYQG010147869.1:0-26097 GCA_963574415.1 Tarsius wallacei | reverse complement strand
CAAACAAATACTTAATTTCGATCCAATGAAACCGAGTTTTAAAGCCACCATCTTGTATGAGCCCTTAAACCTCTATCATCAGAAAAAAAAATAAATTATTATTATTATTTTAATTTTATGTATTTGTTTGTTATTTTTGAGTTGGATTTTCACTCTGTCGCCCAGAGTGGAGTGCAGTGGCACGCTCCCAGCCATCGCAGCCTTGACCTGCTGGGGCCTGGTGATCTTTCCACCTCAGTCTTCCAAGTAGCAGCAACTACAGGCACACGCTACCATGCCCGGCTAATCCTTGATTTATTGTAGAGACGAAGTCTCGCCAAGTTGCCGGGTGGGTCTCGAACCCGTGGACTCAGACCCCACTCGCCCCAGCCTCCCAAAGTGCTGGGAGTACAGGCTGAGCCACTGAGCCTGGCCTAAATTATTTTTAATATCCATTCTGTTTGGACATTTGGACATGTGTCTCCAGCCATCATGTAGTAAAAAAGTTAACTCTGACGACCCACCCATCTAACTTTAGTGACTTCAGTAGCAGGTATATGTACCATAACATTGAGGTTTTTCCCTTATGTATTTTGGATTGGCACCCATGGTAACAGCAAGTAGGACTGAGAAGCATGGTCCCACTAAAGCCCGATTCCCCTAAATATTGTTTAATGCCACATAGATGAGAATTCTGATGTTTCTATGTCTCAGCTTCATAGCCTGTTTCATACAGTTGGTCCATGAAGAATCAGTCTAATTGAATTTCATGGCTCTTCTCAGCTTGTATGATATAGGAAAAAGGAAGAAGAGAAGAAAGGAACGAAGGAAAAAAGGGAGGGAGGGAGGGAAAAAAGGGAGGGAGGGAGGGAAGAAAGGGGGAGGGAGGGAAGGAGAGAGGGAGGCAGAAAAGAAAGAAGGAGAGAGGGAAGGAAGGAAAGGAGGAAGGAAGATAAATATTTTAGGTGGTGGATATGCTAAGTATTATGATATACAAGTGTCAAAACATCATAGCATACCCCATAAATATGTACAAGTATTCTGTGTCAATTAAAAATAAAATTATATATAATTATATATAATCACCCTCCACTTCTGTGGCCAAGTGTGTGACCCAAACGAGGCCACCAATGAGATTCTGCTGAAACAGTGTCCTCACCAGTCTTCAGTGACTAATGTCCAGCCCTTGCTGGCCCTGGCTTCTACATTTCCTATGCCTACATTACTTCAACTTTGCAAGTTAACCAAATCCTTCTCACACATTCACCAGATCATCAGAATCCATTTCTGTCTCTGATGATCATGTGTTATTTATTTTCCTGATATGCCACTTGATACTCACTCTTATTTGGCCAGTAATTTTGTTTTAAAGGCATTTCTTACTTTACTGTTATTATTTTATTATAATTAACACTATCCTAATTCCTCCTCATATTTAAGAAACAAAGCTTAAAATCATTGAGATCTTTTTCTTTGCCAAGCGCTGTGATTAGTCATTTTTACACAGTATTCCCTTTGGTCTTCATCAATCCTAAATAATGTATAACTTGGTTTTAACATGCTATTCTTATTTTAGTTTTATTGTTTTTTTAAGGAAAAGCTAAATACAAAGGATAAAGTAGAGAAACAGCTAAAGACACATAAACACATAAAGTACACAAGATACAATAAACATTTTGTGTGTGTGTGTGTGTGTGTATGTGTGTGTGTGTGTGTATACACTTGGTCTCTACATGACATAAATGACCTTAGACAAACTACCTGCCATGTTTGAGTCTCAGTTTGTTGATCTGGAGATTAAGGTATAATAATATCAATTCAAGTAATGCAAGTAGTATTGTTTTTTTGGACAATATTTGAATGTGTGAAACACAGGAAGTACTGAAATATATAGGGGTGTGTGTGTGTTTGTATGAACTCAGGTCTGCAGGCCTACAAAACCTGTTACAGGTCTATCCAATTTTTACAAAAGATCCTTCTGTAGAGGGCTGTATGCACCAGATATTTATTATTTTTGAGTTTGCTCATAAGTCTTATAGGACATTTGTCTAATTTTGATTATAGGATTATTTAAGCTTAAGAAAAACAGGAAAGAAGAAACTGTTTATAAAATCTCAATGACCTTTAAAGCAGAAACAGCTGTAGGGTTACACTGATCTTAAGTGATCTACAGACATATTTCTCAGGTGGATGATTGCATGTGCATTGTCATGTCTTTGAAAAAAGCATGAAGAAAGCTGTGGAGAATAATATATTACATTTTTAATACAAATGAATGCCCTAAGATAATATAAAATGACAGCCCTTGATTGCATTCACTGATGAACTTGGTTCCTGATTTTCTATTAATAGGTATACATAATCCCAAGGGAACTATGTCCAGGTCCTCACCTTTGAACACAGTTTTTGAAACTGAAATAATATATGGATTCATTTTGATGAGATCTACTCATAAACCCCTAGTGTTGACTTAAATCATTTTAATATACTGTTATATAAATAAACAGACACATGGATCTGGTTTTAAATTTCTTATGCTTTTAATTCTTATATAAACAAAAAACAAAGAAAAATATAAATAATAACCTACAAGCCAAACTACAAAACCAATACATTTTAAATTAATAAGATTAATGTAATTCAAGGGATGATCTTGCTTTGGAGAATTTAAGTGACTGCTTATGCAAGACTGTGCTGCTGACTGTCAGAGTTAGAGAGACTTTTGCGTTTGTTATGTGTACACCACTAAGCAGTGGGCATAACACAAACTTTTTAATCACTTTTTTAAATATTCAAATTTCTGGACAATTTTAATCTAAATATGGCATTAAGTCAGATATTCCATCACTTTTCAGGGTGTATCATGAGCATATATTTGTTTTTTAAATTATTTCATTTATCTATTTTTAGCCCTCTGTAATTGATGAAACCATTTGGCACCCACAATAACAATAAGGTGGCTCAATGTTTTCATCTGAGTTTTCCCAAAGCAGACTGAGACAAAGGTTAACATGTGAATGGCTTATGTGGAAATGAGATTTTTAGGGAACTGGATTAAAGGAACTTGGAGTAGACAGGATAAGACAGCAAGTTCATCCAAAAATGTGTTACTGAATTAGCCACCTCAAGGGAAAATTGTTTGATCAAGAAAGTTTCTAAGAAACCTTCTGGAATGTCTCAAATCACCCACGACAGAAGTAAAAAGAAAAATTATTTATCTATTGGTTCACCCCCCACCACATAAGTATTGTTTATGTGATTGCCAAATCCTTCCTGAGGCACAAGTTTGGTGTCAGAGGAGCCAGGAGCCCGGGCAGCAAGTCAGCGGACCCACTGTGCATTGTTAAGGCATTGTCAGATCACGCTTGTGCCAAGCTGCTCAAAGTCTCCATAAATTATTCACAACAGCAGAGGCTGAAATAAGATATAAGGCTGAGAAGATTTGAAGCCATACACAAAAGTGTTTCCCATTCACTCGGTCACTGAAATCATAAACAATATGAAATATTATGTATTTATATAATTAAATCTCTCTCAGAAGACATTTAAGAAATTTTTCAGATGGTACACATGAACACCCTGTTGAGAAACATTCTTAGTATATCTTATTCACGGATGGTTTTGATGATCACTCTATTGCTTTAAATATAATTATGGAACTATCTGTATTCAAATTGCTTTATAGACATTTTGTCAATGCAAACTCTCAGAAAAGAAACACCATTTAAGTAGCAAATTTTTAAAATTCATTTTGGTATATTTTGTCAAATTCTCCTTTCAGGTTTTGTTCAACCTTCTGTGAATTCAAAATCAAGTCACAAACAATAGGGGGGTCTCAAAGTTTTGTTGGAAAAATAAGCACCTACACCCCAAATTGTCATTCACACTAATAGGATTCTATATTTGACATTTGTTCAAAGTTGTTTTGGACCAAAATATTTGTTTTCTATGTATAGACTATTTCAGATATACAATTGGCCTTAAAAAAATAAGAGGATTGATTTCAGATATACTACAAAACAACAACAACCAGGCATGCTGTCCTAGGGAAAAATAATAGGAATTTGCACGGTTAATATAGTTGGAAGGTTTTATTTGTGTCCCCTGACATTGTGAGAGGGATACATTATTTTTTCTATCTAGTTAGCATAATAAGCTCAGGCATGCTCTACATGGCTAGGGACAGAAAACCACTTCTTAGCTCATGCTCTACATGGCTAGGGACAGAAAACCACTTCTTAGCTCATGATGTAGTCCATTTTGTATTGCTATAACAAAATACCATAGAATGAAAAAAAGAAGAAAAATCAGTCGTAGTTTTGGAGGCTGGAAAATTCTATATCAAGATATCTCACGGTAGAAGGTAGAAGGACAGGAAAGTGAGAGTAAGGGTTAAAGAGGGGGCTGAACTTACTTATGACAAACCTACTCTCAAGATAACTAACCCACTCCCATCAGAATGAAAATTAGTTCTCATGTCCTAATTATCTCTTTCTAGGACCCACTTCTCAATGCTGCTGCATTGGGGATCAACTTTCCAACACATGAATATTGGGGGACACATTCAAACCATAGCAGCTCAATGCAAGTTAAATTAGATGAAGAGAAATGACATTGTAAGCTTCTAAATTCATTCTTAATCCATATTTTCCACATCAAATTAAATGAGCTTGCAAAAAAATAACTCTTAATTTTTGCCTTGAACATTTTTTCTGATGCTTTTAATCAGACAAATGTGTCATTCTTTCTAGTATTAAAACCACATTTAGTAAAAATGAGTCAATAACCTTGATTCACTACCAAATAAAAAAATATTTTCTATCATTGTTGTGTTATTTTTGCCAAAATACAAATACATACACACAATAAACACAATCATTCAAATGCATCTCTATACATATACATATGAATATATATGGATGCAGAAAATGTCTCCAAGCAGTAATGGGTATTATGAATAAAAGTGTTTTTGGGGGGCGTAATAATATTTTGCACATAATTTTAGAAAAATATAACTCAGTAAAATTATCCTGCCTCCTGGCAACATTAAAGACTAAATCCAAAGCCTAATGAAGCATAACAATATTGAATAAATTAATTCTGTTTGTGTTTTCTCTAATATGGCTCTGACAGCCAAATGCTTTCAAATATAGACATTTGTTCTCAGTATGTTACTTTCTGGAAATAATAGGGTGTTATTGCTATCACTCTCATGCTTCTTTGGTGGCATTTTTCATGCATGTAAAATAATCTTGATCAGAATAAACTTGTATGGCATTATGTCTCAATTATGAAAGTATTAAACACATTGCACAATGTTTCATGATTTCTGAAGTAAAAATGGTGGGCCCACTGAATTGTACTTTTAATATGTATATAAATGCTGACCATCTCTGTTTCAATAATTTAAAGGCTATAAATATTTGACATATTTTCAGGTAATGTATTTGTATAGGAGCTTCTATTTTTGCTTAAGCTAAAACAAAACAAAACGAAAAACAAAACCAATTGGCCCTTAATGCTTTCTTAGTCTGCTTGGTCTGGCATAGCAAAACACTATAGACTAGGTAGCTTAAACAATGAGAATGTATTTTCTCACAGTTCTGAGGGCTGCAAAGTCCAAGATCAAGGTGCTGGCTGCTTTGATTTGTGACCAGGGCCCTCTTCCTGGCTTGCAGATGGCTGCCTTTTGGTTGCGTCCTCACAGGACAAAGAGAGAGAGTTCTGATGTGTCTTTCAATTCTTGCAAGGGCACCAGCTCCTATAGAATTAGGACCTCACTCTTATCACCTCCTCCCTATATTCAAATATAGCTACATGGGGGGTGGTAGGCTTCAAGGTATAAATTTCAGAGAACATAACTCAGTCCCTAGAACTTCCTTAAGTCTAAAATTTGTTTTCTAGTAACTCCACAATGCTTACCGCTGATTCTATCTAGTCCACAGTCATTGTAGTCTCTTTTCTCAACTTCGTTTTAGTAAAAATTCATCTTGTCAAAGATAGATTGTGATAACAATTAGGAATATGCACAGGAGTTACTACCATTTATTACCATTTATAACCAAATTATGTCAAGAACTCTGTATCCATTGCCTCATTCCATCCTTATTGCCATTCCATAGCATATATTTTATCCTGTACATTTTCCAAATGAAGAATTTGAGGATTATAGAGGTTAATTGACTTTTGCCCAGTCTAGATTATAGTAACTCTTCTTTTAGTAATCTTGCATTACTATTTCTTTCTAATATGTTTAAAACACAAAGAACTCTCAGAACAAAGTTTAGAACTCTCTTTTGAAGAAAGTTGATTTGCCATACTGTTACATTTTTCACCTTCAAATGTATTCTTCCAGTCTGATCATAATACATTTTAAAGATGTGAATATATATTACCACATATGACATGTTATTCAATATGGAAGTTTTAAAAATCTCTCTTTTGTATTATTTTAGTTATTTAGTATGTGTAAAGAAAGGGAGAGAGAGGGGGGTGAGATTTGACTGAGTCTGCAATTTCTTATATTAAAACTCATGTTCTATGTTTAAAGCTTGAAAACTCTGACCTTGAACATTCTCCCAAGAGGCTTTGGTTCTCTCAGTCATATGCTTCTGATGGTTCTCCCTGTGATGCGGCAAACTTGAATTCCTTTCAACATCAATATGTGCCTTGAGATAAACTGCTTTTCTTTCTTTTGAGGCAGTAGAATAAGACTTGTTGGCTATTATTTCCTTGGTGAAATTTCTTTTTCCTTTCACTAGAACTTCTCCAGTGACTCATCCTTCAGGAAAAGGAAACTTGCTAATTCATTTTCCGTCTCTGAAGTCTCTACTTCCACCCCTAAATATAATAGTTGACAACTCACATTGTATATCCATAGGATACTGAAACTTGAAACACACCCCTGAGAAGAGATATCAAGCAAAACTTTCCAGTGTAGGCAGAATTAATCACAAGTAAAAAAAATTCAAAGTTTGAAATGAATCATCAAGGCATTTTGCACCCTTTTTGGTGCAAAATGAGATTACAATGAATGTAATCACTTTAGGACCAAACATAGAAAATCGATGCTAACTACTCATTTGTAAAAAGTAATGACTTTCTTCGCTATCCAGAGTTCAATTCTCTCAAAATTTTAGGTTTTTTCTCTTCCCAACCTAAATATTGTAATATGCTATGAAAGTCCAGTATTGAGCTGAAATAAGCCTTTCTTAAAAAAAAAAAGAAAAAAAAAGCTGGATGTATAAAATGATGTATTTTCTGGTGCAAGAGTTAGATTTGGTTTCTAATAATGGAATGACCTTGCCTATTGGTTTTGGTATACATGCCCAGGACAAAATAATTGGGGGGGGGGTGGAACCCACAAACACAAATAAATCCCTGTATCTCAATAGCTGTAGTAGTCTGCTTGAGCTGACATAACAAACTACTATAGATTGAGTGACTAAAACAGCATACATTTATTTTTCTCACAGTTCCAGAGCCTGGAAGTTCAAGATCAATTTGCCAGCACAGTTAGTGTCTGAGGAAGAATTTCCCCTTTGTTGCAGGTAATTGTCTTCTACCTCTATGCTCACGTGACCTCCTCTTTGTGCTAGTTGAGAGAACAACTGAGCAAGTTCTCTTATGCCTCTTCTTACAAGGACACTTATCCTATCATATCAGAGCTCTACCCTTATGACCCCAAATTCATCTTTAGAGACTGCATCTTCAAATACAGCAATACTGGGAGTAGGATTTCGACATATGAATTTTGATGAACCCAATGTTCAGTCCATGGCAACAGTTAAAGGTACAATGTGTATCAAGTTCATTTAGGAGCTCTCCACTTTGTCCATTCTACCCCTATGTAATGTTCTGTACTAGTCATGTATACTTGGGTACACACATGCAGTTAATTCATCCTTCCAAGGATGTAAGCACAAAAATGATTTCATGACATATGTATAGCCATATACATATTTATAGACAAAACTACTTTTGTAATCCTAGCCTCTCTAAGGACTATTAGGGATTTTAAACAGCAGTCCCTGGCTCTGTAACCTTGTGAAGATGTAGACAGCTATATTTGTTGTTTTAAGAAGGAAAGAAGACCATAATCATTTGTTTTTCAAAATGTTTGTAGCACAGATGCTTCTAATGAAGAGGTTTGTGTTTATACTCAGTCTGGTGGCAGGCAAATATTTGTTCAGGAAACAGAAAAATGACTCAAACCTTGAGTGTGGGAAGGAATTTAGAGTAATGGTGGAGGGCTTTGGATCTAATTAATTGGGGGCAGTTTTGTTTTTTAGTTTTTCTGGTTCTGCTTTTGTACCAGCGCAAGCTTTTTTCTCCACGCTGTAGCTGCAGTGATCCTTGAAAAACATAAGCAAGATCTTGCCATTCACCTGCTCAGAGGCCTCCTATGTCTCCCTATCACTCTATGGCTAAAATTATTGTCACCGTCCTTGTATCCTGCTCTGATATGACTTTTGTCTGTCTCTCAAATATTCCTACCTTTACTGTAGACACATTGGCTGCCCTGCTGTTACTTGAATTCCTTCCTATCTCAGTCTTATCTTTATCCTTCACTAGAATATAGACTGCTATTTCCCTAGTACCTAGAACAATACTTAGTACCTACAACTATTCAGCTACTTTAATAAATATACATTTTATATTTAAGATTAAAAATACATATATTTACAATATGTGTCATTTTTTCAACTTCTCATTCCACATTTTTTGACCCACATGGTTTTGGTCTTAGAGTACTTTTAAAGTCGTGATTCTGATTTATCAAGTTCTCTTCTTACATTTGGAGTACATGACTACATTGTCCATGGCAAAATTATCTCTGCATTTCATTTCCCAATGTGTGGGATGAAAGTCAAGTGTTTCCAAATCCTCATGAAATATGTCATTATGGATTTACAAGTCATGGGTGGTGTTATTTTTCCAGTAAACTTGTGGTGGACCTGTGTTAATGTTATAATTTGTAATGAATATGCATCCCAGAGTCTACAGTTTTCTGGGACTCAGTCAAATCTTCATATTGGGGACTGGGAATATCCAATCAGATGCTTCCCTACTGTAATAATAATAGAAACATGCATCAACCAGAAAATTACAGTCTTCATCAATCTACATTTCGACATCTTTAATTTTACCTCCCACTTTCTGGAGACTGTCAAATGCATTTTTTGTTTTCCACACTCACCACATAGGAGAGTTTGGAGGGTGATTATGTCTAACTGCTTTGCTTAATACTTTGGGCCAAATTCTTAATAAGAAAAATAGTCATGTCTTGATAAATGATCTCCTTCAACAGTACTGGATATCATGGTGCTGCTGGATAGCCCTTTCCCAGCTACTTTCCACTGCAGAAATCAATGTTGAATAAAATGATTTCAAGAGACAGTGTACTTTAGGTATCTTTCAGGAGAAACATAATTTTAGTATCCTTACCATTAAGGCAAAACCATGTGGAAACTGAGTGAAACTCACAGAAAACACAGCTGGCTTGAGAGCATCAGGAATACTAATTCAATGGTAGGTGGGTTTTTTTGTTTGTTTTTTCAGGGTTTTTTTGTCTGATTATGTACAATTTTGCAACAAATTGTTTTCAAATTTGGCAAGCCTCCCAAAAATCTGTTTCATCATAAACCTTTCTGTTTTGAAGTAAGTGAAAGATAGTGTTGTTCTCAGTGTTGAACCTCATGTTTTCTCCTTTTCTCTATCCAGGTCAACTTGACCCAGACTGATAAAGTGAATACCATAAACAGAAAGCCTTGACTAGGTCCTGGAACTGCTCGTTCTCTTCCTCATCGTCCTTCTGGGTTCTCCTTCTCTCTCAGATATTAGTGTTGATAAAATACTTTATAATTGCAAAGTTATCTAATGATAATTCTTCCTTAGGTGTCAAAGCCACAACTCAAATCCAGTAATAGACTTTTTAAAAGTGTAGTTTTCTGAGTTTATATTTTAATTTATAATGGCATAATATTTTGCACTTAAAAGTAAAAAACTTATGGAATTTTAAAGCTATTGCCTTTCTGAGGCCATACCAGTATGTTTCTACAGTGTTGGTTATGGCATGGCCATTTCATCAAGTGTTTGAGAGCAACAGACTGCCTTCTTGGCCACTGCATGCAGATGCCAAAGGATCTTAAAATATTGAACTGTCTGTGCTGAGAGAACACTGTTAAACAACTCTCTTCACTTTTTAGTTATTAATACTGTATTCAATTATATACCATTTAATATAATCATTCCTTTACATAAATGTATAACATATGCATAATTATATTCCAAAAATACTGGTGAACAGAGAAGGGTATTGTAGAGAAAGGATCCTCATTCAGCCACCGATTCAAAATGCTAGCATTTAGTTTCTCCAAAGTCTATATTTAATTAACTTTAAAAAAGAACCAGTCTGAGTGTGGTGGCTCATGCCTGTAACCCCAGCAATTTGGGAGGCCAAGTCAAGTGGATCACTTGAGGCCAGGAATTCGAGATCAGCCTGGGCAACATAGTGAGACCCTGGAGGCCATCATTCTTAGTGATCTATTACAGAAACAAAGAACTGAATACCGCATGTTCCTACCAATAAGTGGAACCTGAACATTAATCACATCAGCATATGGAGGGGATCAGCAGTCACTGTGCACTGCCAGGGGAAAGACAGGGGGGTATAACAACCATAAAGGGTACCTGGTCCTTTACCAGGGGAAGTAAGGTCCAATAGGAGGCCCAAGCTGCACCCGCATGTAGCCTACTTGTCTAGCTAATCCTTACTTGTAACTCACATCTCTATAATAAAATAAAATTTTAAAAAAATGAGTGAAAACCCTTACACTATTTCTTAGGTTGTACAAAACATCTGTAGCCCCAATAATTGCTTTAAGAAAAGAGAAAGTTGATACATAGATTTGTAGTCAGATAATTTAAACTCTAATCAAGAAGGATGTTCCAAATACCCTTTGAGTAGTGTTTGGCAAGTTACTTGACCTTGTAAACTGCAGATTTATGAGATTTCAATAAGATAAAGTATGTCATAGTTAATTTTTGTGTGTCAACTTGACTGGGTCAGAAATACTCAGGTAGATGATACAGTATTATTTCTCATTGTGTCTGTAAGGGTGTTTCCAGGAGAGATTAGCATTTGAATTAACAGACTGAGTAAAGAAAATCTACCCTCACCAATGTGGGCAGGTATCATCCATATTGTTGAGGTCCTGGAGAGAACAAAAAGGCAAAGGAAGGACACATTCTTTCTCTCTTCTAGAGCTGAAACGTCAATCTTCTTCTACCCTCAGAAATCAGAACTTCAGATTCTTTGGCCTTCAAAATCCAGGACTTAGATTATTGTCATTTCGAGTTCTCAGGCCTTCGAATTCAGACTGAATCTCACCATTGGCTTTTCAAGTTCTCCAGTTTTGCAAACAACAGACTGAAATTTCTTGGCCTCTATATTAACATAAGGCAGTTTCCATGACAAATCCCTTCCCATCTGTCTATCTATCTATCTATCTATCTACCTATCTATCTATTTATCTATCTATCTATCTATCTATCTATCATCTATCTATGCAGTCATCCCTTGGTATCTGTGTGGGATTGTTTCCAGGACTACCCTGCCATTACCCAAAATCCAAGGATGTTCAAGGCCCTTATATTAAATGGTATAGTATCTTACAACTTTACTAAACTTATTTTTCAGTTCTAATAGTTTTTCAGTGGAGTCTTTGTGTTTTTCTAGGTAAAAGATCATGTAGTCTACAAATAAGGCTACTTTGACTTTCTCTTTTCTAGTTTAGATGCCTGGTATTTTTTTTTTTTTCTCTGCATAATTGTTTTTTCGAGGACTTCTGAAGTTATGTTTAATAAAAGTGGTGAAAATGAGCATCTTTGTCTTGTTCCAGTCCTTAGGGGAAAGCTGTTCATTTTTTTCTCATTTATATGTAACCCTTAATTGTTCTAGGTATGTTCCTTCTATACTCATTTTGATGAAGGTTTTTATCTTAAAGGGATATTAAATATTACCAAATGCCTTTTTGAAATCTATTTAAATAGTCATACAGTTTTGTTATTTATTGTGTTAATGTGATGTGTCAAATAAATTGCTTTGCCTATGTTGAACCATTCTTGCATCTCTGGAACCATTTGCACTTGATCATGGTGAATCATCTTTTTAATGTGTTGTTGAATTTGGTTTGATAGTATTTTTTTGAGAATTTTTGCTTCTTTAGTTTACTGAAGATACAAAATTAACATACAAAACTCAGTAGCATCTACATATGCTAACAGTGGACAATATGAAAAAAATCAAGAAAGCAATCTAATTTACAATAGCATAAATATTGGAGAAAAAAGATTGTAAATGATTATACTACATAAGGTAATCTACAGATTTGATGCAATTCTTATCAAAATATCAATGACATTCTTCACATAGAAAAGCACAATCTTAAAATTTGTGTGAAAACACAAAAGATCCTGAATAGCCAAAGCAATCCTGACAGAACAAAACTGGAGGTCTCACATTACCTGATTTCAAATTGTGCTATAAAGCTATAGTAACTAAAATAGCATAGTACTGACATGAAAACAGACATATAGACTAATGAAACAGAATAGAGAATCCAGATATAAGTCCATGCATTTACATCGAATTCATCTTTGACAAAGGCACTGTGAATTTACAATAGGGATAGGACAGTCTTTTCAATAAATGGTACTGTGGAAAACTGGACCCCTAGCTCTAAACATACACAAAAACCAAATAAAAAAGAACTAAAGATTTAAATCTAGCTCCCAAAGCTACAAAATTACTAGAAGACAACACTGAGAAAATGCTTTAGGCCATTGATCTGGGCAAAGAGTTTTTGGTAAGACTCAAAAGCAAAAATAGACAAATAGAAGTACATTAAGCTAAAAAAGCTTCTGTACAATAAAGGAAACAAGCAACAAAGTGAAGAAACAACCCACAGAATAAAAGAAAATATTCCCAAAAAGATCTCTCTGACAAGAGAGTAATAATCAAAATATATAAGGAGGTCAACATCTCAATAGTTGAAAAAAAAACCAAGTAATTCAATTAAAAATGGGCAAAGGATCTGAACAGACATTTCTCAAAAGAAGACATACAGATAGTCAACATATATGAAAAAAATTATCACTTTTGCTAATTATCAGAGAAATGCCAATCATAACTGTAATGAGATATCATTTCATCTCAGTAATGACGATTTATATAAAAAAAGACAGACAATAATAGATGCTGAGAAGGATGTGGAGAAAGGGGAACCCTCACATACTGTTGGTGAGATTGCAGATTAGTACAATCACTATGGAAAAGAGTATAGTAGTTCCTCAAAAGGTTAAAAATAAAACCACCATATGATCCACCAGTTCCTCTGTTGGATATATTTCTGAAACAAAGATAATAAATATATCAAAGATAAATCTGGACTCTTGTGTTTATTGCAGCACTAGTCACAATAGCTAAAATATGGAATCCACCTAAGCGCCCACCAATGAGTTAATGGATAAAGAAATTGGGAATGTATACAAACAATGGAATATTATTCAGCCATTAAAAAAACAAAATTCTGCCATTTTCAGCAACATGATTGAAACTGGAATATTTTATGTCAAGTGAAATTAGCAAAGTACAGAAAGACATGTATTGCATATTCTTTGTCACATGTGGGAGCTAAAAAGTGTGTCTCATGAAGACACAGAGTAGATTGGTGGTTGCCTGAGGCCAGTAAGGGGGGGAGCAAGGGATGAAGAAAAAAAAAGAATATAAATGTAGTTGTTACCACTTAACTGTATACTTAAAAATAGTAAATATAACAAATGTTATATTTATATTTTGCTTCCATTAAAAATGTTCATACGATGTAGCATTTGTATATAACATACACATATCCTCCCATATACTAGAAATCATCTCTAGATTATTTATAATATTGAAAGCAACTACAAATCAATTCATTTGTGTGGATCCAATGTAGTACTTGGTGCATAGAAAATTTAAGAGTCGCTTCTTAGAACTTTGTGAAATTCTTTTGAATATTTTCCATTCACTGTTGGTTGAATTCATGAGTAAGAATCCATAAATCCTTAAATGTGAAACCTATATATACATACTCATATATCCTATAGGTTCTATTTCTCTGGAAAACCCTGACTAACACAAAGTGTACAAAGTGTCTAGCACAGTTCCTGACAAAAACTAGGTATTAAAAAAGGGTACTTTGTCCTGTCTTTCTTCTAAGTTAGGGCCAAAATAGGGAGAGCTAATCCTAAAAAATCTTCTCTAGGAGTTGTCAGGTGCATCAGAACTCTTGCAAGAGTCATTATCCATGAAAATGGACAATCTTTAAATTTGCTCTGGATCATTGTAAAAGAGACAAACAGCAGGTCCCTGGACATCTTGGGTTATACAGAAATATAAAAATGACAATAAGAATTGGCAGAATATGATTCTGTCCTAAAACAGCTGGATTCACTTTTGTAGTTCAGTGCCATGATATTTTTTTGACCCAAAGTTACTTAGAAAATTATTTCTTTATCTTTATTTTGATTTTTGGAGGAAGTGGACATTTGCTTGCTTGTCTGTTTGCTCTTAGATGAAAAGAACAACTGAACTGCTGTGTTAAAGTATATTCAGGACTAGAGAATTGATATGGTTTATGTCTGTAAATGTAGGATTCCTGGTGGTCCCCGATCTTGGGGAAAAAAAAGCATATTTCTGTAAGCAAAAATAATCGGAAACAGATTATATGGAAGTACATCAGAAAAATAAATAGAGAGTGTCTGGTATGATTTGAGGATGTACATTAGTGGAGCTACACTAGAAATATGGTGGAAGAATTGTTTGTTTTTTTGTAATTTTACACAGTTGTGTTTTTGTCTAGCCTGATCAATGGTAGTCTTGTATCCTAAGTCTCCCTTTCTTTGCCTTTCTAGTGAGTCATTGACCATATGGTTTCAGCTCCCAGTTTGGCTGCTGAGGAGGAGGGAAAAAAATAGTCTTGATAAACATGCAGACTATTTAGAATATAAGGTTCATATAGCTGATCGCTCTGGCACAGTTGCAAGAGAACTGTCATGTTGAATCTCTTTTATTAAAAGCCAATTGCACCCTCTCCTTATCTAGGAACCTCACTCATCTGTAGGGTCCTTCAGGATCAAATTTAAATTGCTTACTATTTTGTTTGCATGCATACAAGTGTTGCAATGATTTGTTAGGTTCAGAGAAGACATCTGTGTGTCTAGGGAATTTATGCCTTTATGCTTTACTCTGACCAATAATTTTCCTGGGCTTTAAATATGTTTGTTAATATTTCTGTAATTCTTTTTCTGGGGATTTTGCAAGGCAAGTTGTATATGTTGCATTACTTATCCCCTCTACCGGGAATGCTGACTTGCTTTATAACAATATCATCCTATCTCAGTGATCAAATTCTACATCTAGATATCAGAAAGGGCATTAAAATTCTTCTTGTTTTTTAAAGAGGAGATAAAATATAGCATCAGTGCTATGTAAACATTGTATTTCTACATGAATTTTCTATACATTCCTTTGCTGCTGTTTGTAGTTTAGAAAATTTAATAAAACTTGTATTATTTTAAGATTAGTTATTTTTATTTGATCACTATGATAAAAATTGTCCAAGTGAGAGGGTAATCCTGGTCCAGAAAAACTAATTTTTGAATTGTCAGATGAGAAAACTTTTTTTTTAGTTTTCTATTAAATCTTTCACTGAACTTTCCTTGAACAGTCAAAGAAGACAAGTCACATTTTATAAACAAAAGAGGCAATAGTTCTCTGAATTCAAATATTTGGTTTTCTTCTACCATATC
Source organism: Tarsius wallacei (assembly GCA_963574415.1). Lineage (NCBI taxonomy): Eukaryota > Metazoa > Chordata > Mammalia > Primates > Tarsiidae > Tarsius > Tarsius wallacei. Next base: position 10,263 of record CAUYQG010147869.1, on the reverse strand, counting down.
ACATCCAGTATATAAATTTTTTTTAATATAGTTGATTTTCCTCTTTGTTTGTAGTAAATTTTTCTATAAAAATTATAATGCTTTTGATATCTTGGTATAGTAAACTGTATCAAATTTTTTTAGTTGTCTTTTTATGTTGATTTACAATTAGGGAATACCATGTTTCCAGATTATAAAAGAATGTATCATGCTTTCTTTTGGCATTTTGTTTTGTTTTATTAATTTTCTCTACTTTTCAGTATCTAGCACAATTGGAATTTATCTTGTTATATGAAATTTGAGCCCAGTTTCATCATTTTCCAGTTTAATTTTTTGTGACACTATTTGCATACTTAAAAAGAGCTTTACTCCTCAACTATTTGAAATTTCATTTTGAAAAGTATATTAAATTACCATATGTGCTTGGATTTATTTCTGGACTTTCTGCTGTGCTCCCTTGGTCTGTTCATGATCCAGTAAAACTCTTATGAGGCAAGTAGTTCCCTCATGTATCACTGTTACTCTCATACAACTTCTAGTCAATACAGGCATATAAATGAATAATTAATTAAAACTTTGATGAATTCTAGAATTATACTAAACTATATGTAATATTTTACATCCTTTACATTACAAGGGTACTTATATAAGTCACAAAGCAGAAACGTAAGCATTAATGCTTCTAGAATACACTAATCAATTGAAACTATAAAAATAAAATGTTGAATCTATAAATTTGTTTGGTGTCATATAATTATCTTTCCAAAATTTTAAGAGATATGTGCATAATCTGTCTACATTTTTATATGCATGTGAACTCAACAACTTTATACTATAATGCGTTTTTCAAGAACAATTTGACATATTTTTAAATTTCCATTATTTATATATTTAAAAATCATTGAGTAAACACAGTGAGTTTTGTAAGGTGATTTCTAAAATAACATTTAATTTTTGTTTATGTAGCTTCGGAATCCATCTTATTGTTCATTCCTTATGTGTTTATTCAATATTGCCAATATTCCTCATTCAACATTCTTCTTTTTATTTTATTTAAAAAATAATACCGCCCTAAGAGATAGGTCCTACTAAACACCACTTTTCAAATCCAGTAATATGTATAGAAGTGTGTAGACATATATATGTGCAATAGATAAAACGTATATGAAACGTTTTTTCCAATATACTAAGGCCACATGTCGATATATGTGAGTGACCACCCGAGCTTTTCTCTCTCTGTTTGTTCTGCCTTCTCTTGTTTGACTAAGTTGTAGGTGATAGAAGTCATTATTCCAGATTTATTTTGCTAGTACCCCACAAATAGACACATACACACACACACGCACACACACACACACACACACACACACACATATAAATACACACAGCCCTTATTCTCTGTACCAGGCCCTGAACCATGAAGAATAAAACCTATTTATAGAATGAGAATACCAAATTTATTGGAAGTAGCCTGCTATCACTGATGTCCTCTGAGCTGTCTTGTCACACCTCTCTAAGTACACTTTTATCAGTGTTCATGTCTTGTGAGCCAGTTGGCAGAGCTGGCAGGCTAATATATTCAGTTTCAATGGCCCTTCAGTTGATTTATGAGTTCCTTAATTTTAAAACTTAAATGTGTTTAGAAAAGGCATAGTCTTTTTCATTCCTTTTCTTATGTCAGCCTTCTTTACATTTAACTACTCTGTTCTTAAATCCATCTTCTTTTTTAACTTCTGCTGAAGGCTGTTTCTTCCTGTCCATATTTTCTAGATTTTACCTATTTCATTTTATTACTGTGGACAATAGGAATAGCGATCTTTATCCACCAAATACAGCCACAAATATACACACAGTGCACTTTTCCTTGAAGCTGGATTCTGTTCTAGCATCTCTTACTTTCACTCGGATCTATGACTCTGGGCACTACTGACATCAAGATCTTCTTAAAAGCCTTTTCACTATGGCCCATCCATTATATGCACTAGTCCCCTCGGTCTTGGCTTCAGAAGCTTCCAATAGCTTATTTATTTGAATATCACTCTGTGCACTGTTGATCATTGGTACTTTTTTTCTCCGAAGAACCATAATCTACTTTGTTCAATTTGCTAAACTTTGATAATCTTGGGTTGGTTGTGTTGCCCAGGCAAGACATTCCAGAGAACACTACTTTTAGGCCAACATATTGTAATAAACAGAGAATTAGATTTAAACTGAAAAAGTTGAAAATTGAAATTCAGTTTTTCTTTCTTCTTATTTTAATAAGTTGGGAAGATTATTTAAATTCATTTTTTTCTTAATTTCTTTCTCTGTTAAAAGGAAATATACTCATATTTTAATTCTGTTTTTCACTGAGAAATAATATTCAGCAAACATATAATTATATAAAAATAACAATTTATATTGCATATTATCATATTATAGTCGCTCTACATACAATATCTCTAATACTAATAACAAAAATAAAAGTAGTTTTTAGAATTACAGTTTTTTTAAGTGAAGATCAAGAAAGTTTACTGATAGTGCTTTATCAACAATAATACCAAAAATCAGTATTTCAACTAGAATACCTGGCTCCAATGCCCACACACTATTATATCATCCTGTCTTCACAAATTAGGACTTGGCACATATAAAATGCTGACTACATGTAATTTTTTTCATTTTTTTAAAGATAACATGGATATTATAGTCACAGTAAAAATTAGATAAAATGACTGCATAACTAACAATGTTATTAATTCCTTGAGACAAGTATTTTTGACATATTCAAAATTATGTCTCCCAGGAAATGCAACACAATATCTACTGTGTAGCTAGTGTTCAATAAATATTTGTTGAGTTGCTCTCAGATTCTGAAATTAAATTTTTATTGGAAAATGACACTTGCAATCTGTAAATGTGTGAATTTTTACATGCATAAATCCAGATAAATGCCTGAGTAGGAAAAGATCTTAATAGCATAAGGTCATAATAACCTGGATACATGTAATCTGCCAACTGATACTGTATAATTATTTACAGGGAGTCATTAGCAACACAACCAAAATGTAATTGAATTCAGTTTCGACAACATCAAGATAAAATCCCAAATAAATATAAAATTCGTATCAGTCATGGTTAGAGTAACTTTTTAAAAAATTTCCTATCGCTTTCTTTCAAAGGAATTTAGTATCTTAAATTGATGAGATTTGGGGATGCTGAGTAGGAGCACAAAAGAGTGGGACCTGCTGTTTTGGTTGATTTTTATAATACTCATATCCATTTGGAAGAAGATAACTTCACATATGGCTCTATTTCTGTGATAAATGATTGTCACAATAATGACAGCCAATGAGCCAGAATTCCAACCACAGCCAAAGTCTTTGTAGATATTGGGTTGCAGAACCAGTGCTACTTGGGAGCAGTCAGTGAGTGGCTTCATTGAGTAGAGTTACCGTGTAAGTCATTTCTTTACCAAAAGTTATCTACTCACAGTGGGCTGAAGATGAAGAATATCAATCACCTCAATGAGCTCAATCACAAATTTGCATCCAAATGTGGCATACATATGAATTCTCAGATTAATGCAATTGTAACTCTTTGCCTAGTTATATAGAGGTAAAATCCCTTGGTGATATGCTACATATTTAAATATATTATCTTAAAATTGATTCCCCCTGAAATAGCCATGGTCTTTATACAAACTTGACAGTCAATAAGATGATGGTGGCTTTCCTTAGATCCACCATCTTTACCAGTTTCTATTTCTTTAATGCACATGCTCATATTTACATGCATACCCGATAAAGATATCTGCACTGAATAGAATGGCAGCATCAGTTGCATCTTCTTTAATTAGCCTGATTAAACAGAAGAAACTACCAAACAGTCTGTTAGATGGAACGTGTTGATTAATAAACTTTTAATTAGTTATAAGCTTTGTGAAAAGATAACATGCTGAAAAGGAAAAAAGAAAGAAAACGTTTTTGATTTATAGAACACTCTTCAACCATAAAAGGCATCTTGCATTCAGTAAATCTATCCACAGATGTTCGTAGAGACGGTATGTGTGATGTTCAAGGCAAAGTGATAAATGATGCAAGGAATACAAATAAACGCACTCTGTGCTACTCTATATAATATGGTCACTGACATAAGGACAATATGATATAGCTTGTGTGTAGTTAAATATTAGGTAAAATTGGGGATGGAGCAATTCAGATTTGAATGTCGACTATATGTCAGGCACTTTAGGAACGATGCCTTATTTCTTTCTCACAGTAAATCTAGCCCAATGGACACCATTCCTAGACTTGGAAACGAGGAAACTCAGACATAGCAAATGCAAATGTTTTGTCTGAGGTTGTGTAACTGGTCATTGATAGAACCAATATTGTAACCGAGATCTTTCTTAATTTAAATTCCATAATCTTGCTTCTGCTGTATACCATTCTGTGGTTGTAAAACACAAGGGATAGAAGCTGTAAAATACAAAAGAGTCAGTGTGTCATAATATTTTATGTTAGGTAGGAGGAAAAACTAGAAAAGGCATTTTTTCATGGCTAAAGTGAAGTCCCGGTGAATCATAACATTCACAAAAATTTCACTGCCCAGAATTATTTGCTTTGTTGCTTACAGAAAACTCTACTAAAATTTCAGAGGCAAACCTGTTTAGCATTTCACATCTAAATATGGAAATATTGGCTATTGTTTTATGAAATCTTAGAGTTAATTGGAACTCCCAACCAAACGTATATAGTGAAGGTACGATGATTTCACAAAAATCATGCAGCTACTTTACAGTAGGGCAAAAAGGAAAAGTACTTTTCTTATTTCTAGATGACAATATCATGCTGAATAAAACTTGATATCTGAAGGTATAACTAAATTATGAAAATTGATGTGTTTTTTCCTAGACATTCTAATGAGTTAAACTGTTTACCATTAGTGTCTACAAGCTTCTGAAAGATACTTGTGAAGATTCTAAAAGGCAACTAATATTTTATTACAAATTTACATTTTAACTTATAACAGTATTTTTCAACTTAGAATCATGTTTGACAAGTTAAAAGAATTGGAAGAGACACAAAAGAAATATAATCACCCATAATCTTTTTCATTCTTCTTAATTCAATGGTTTTGTCAAACTCTATAAAATCTAATAATGTGTTTCCATTTGTAAAGGGCTAGAACACGCCAATGAATCACGAGGTGCTTAGCCTGTGCTTTTTTTCATTTTTTAAAAATAAATAATGCTGGTAGTAAATTTCTGACTCCATCATAGCTCCATATGTTGGATAATTTCTTAGAGAAGCTTTAGGTAAGTGGTTATTGATGTAAATGGATTTATAAAGAACTGAAAACTTATTAGACATATGGCTATTTAAAGAATTATACAGTTCTATCAACTATTTATGAAGAGATAAATTTCATCATACTATTACTAGAAAATAAATTATTTGTGATATAAGCACTGTTGCTTGAACAATTATCATAATACTATAAGAAAAGGATTGGCAGTAGTGGGAAACTGTGGGGGGGGGGTGCAGACCTCATCATCAAGAACATTTGTATACCTGACCCTGAATTGTACCCCACATGTCTAAAAAAAAAAAATTGATAATAATAATAAACACTGTTGCTTTGATTATATTTTTTCCTCATTTGTTTCTTGTCCAAAACTTTTTTCTATATGTATATTTGAGTTTTTTCACTATATCATTTCCTTTCTCTCTGAATAAGTTCTATTAACCTCTTCATAGGAAGAGTTTGTTGCTTAAAAATTTTTGTCAGTTTTTGCTAAGAGTGTCTTTCTTTCTCCTTTACTTTTTTATTGCATACTGGATAGTATATTCTAGATTGCTGGGTTTTTTCCCAATCATTGGAATATTTTACCATACTTTCTTTTCACTTGCATAGTTTCTGAAAAGTCCTCTTTCATTCTTATCGTTGTTCTGCTAAAGTTAAAGTATCCCTTTGAAAAAGCAAACCAAAAACAAAAACTCTGGCTTTCTTTAAGACTTTCTATTTGGCTTTTGTTTTCTGTAGTTTGAATATGATTGCGCCTAGGTATAGTATATTTGGAATTTATTCTGCTTTGGACTACCTGAGCTTCCTTAATCTGTGGTTTATTGTCTGTCATTAATTCTGGAAAGTTCCTGGACATCATTACTTCAAGCATTTCTTTGGCTGTTTACTCTGTTCTGGTATTTCAGTGATGTACTTGTTGCACCTTTCAAATTGTCCCACAGTCTTACAGTTATTGAATGTTTTGCTTTTTAAAATCTCTTTGCATATTGGTTTTGTAAATTTCTATTGACTTTTTTCAGCTTACTCATCCTTTCTTTGGTCATACTCAGTCTATTACTGAGCTCATCAAAGGCATTCTTCTTTTTTTAATTTATTTTTATTTTTATTTTTTACAAATTTTAACATATTAATCATAGTTATTTTACCTTCTCTGCCCAATAATTCTAGCACTTATTTCAATTTTGTGTCAAATTCTGGCTTCTTCTTTGTCTTTTTACATAATGTTTTCACTTGCCTTTTAGCATGCTTATGTTTATTTATTTTAAACTAGAAATATTGTTTCAAGTAATTGAAAATTTAATTTAGATAAATAAACTATTAAAGAGATAATATACTTTAACCTGGCTAAGAGTTGGTCTATCTTTAATGTTTGCTATAGGTATCGATGCCAAAAGTTTTAAATTTATCTTGAGTTGTTGTCTTCTTTTTTTCTGATTTTTTTAAATTGTGGGGTACAATTCAGGGTTAGGTATACAAATATTCATTGTACAGTTACCCTTGTCAATGATGTGTGCCCCCCCATCCCCCCAGTTGTTGTTTTCTACCTCTATTGACTTTGGACTTCCCTAAGTACTCTTCCTTGGAATCTTGCAAGTATTTTAACTATAATCCATTATGATTATATTAGATCCCTTTTTGTGTGGTAACGGTAAGGTATGGGAAAGGGAAGCATTTTATAATTCACTAATAATTTCATTATTTTAGTAGGCCTGTGTCTCTGGGCTATGGCCTTTACAAGTATTTCTTAGTTCTCTTCCTTTGCTTTAAGTGAGACAGGATGGCTAAAGGGTCTTGACCGGATGAAATAACATAAAAATAGAAGAAAATTGCAGCAAGCAGATGGATAACAAAGGTGAACAGAACAAAAAAAGTTCTTGACCCCAAGATTCTGCCATAATAGATTAATATATTTACATACACTTAGTATATTTTGTTCACACTATAGCAATTAGCTATTTGATGACTAGATAAAATCACCAAGTAGATAGGTTTAATGACATTTGTTTTAGGAATAAATATTATCTTTTTGGTTGGTTAAGGAGAAGTGGTTCTTTTCCTGCCCTCTTTCCCAAAGTATAAGTCTCCAAATTTTTAGTGTAAATCAGAGTCATGATAGAAGGGGGTTGAGCTCTGAATCTTTATGTACACTCACCAAAAATAATTACATGATGGGACTGCTACTTAAGGAAAAGTACACTTAAGCTATTGAAACACAGGGATGCTTGTTTCAACAGCTAATGTTACCCTTAAAAAAATACAAAGTGTTAAACAAATTGTTGTCTTTGGTTTTGTAATTTCTTTTACATGGTACATTTTTCCAAATTTTCAAATTTTTAATACAGACATCTAGAGCTGTGATAGTCACTTTTCAAGACCCATATAATAACATTTGATATATTAATGAAGTGTCCTCTGTGTAAATTTTCATTGGGCTATGTTCTTTTGAGGCAATTTTTCTAACCTCCCACTAAGTACTAAAAAGACACAGAAAAAGATAAGTTAAAGCTATATCATAAATTAGACTTGTCAACTTATTGTCAGAAAATAGAAAAAATTTTCATAAGCAATGAAGTTAATCAAACTAGAATTTAAAAAAATTGAAGCACAATGAATGTTAGTCATATAAGAAAGTTTATTCTATGTCCGGAAAGAGAAAAACAATTTACCTGAAAATGTGATTTAAAAGTTTATCTTCTTTATTTCATTACCTGTCTTATTAATTCATTAAAAAATTCTTATTGTGTATCTACAAGATTCCAAGATCTGAAACTTGGAATTTCAAAATTGATATATTATCCAGAATACTGAATAATCACTCCTCTAATGACTAAATGCTGAATGTTAAAACCTTACTAGTTCTATCCACAAATCTCCCATGAATGCTTGCTTTATCTGAGCAATAAGAGGCTAAAATCTGAAAAAATAAATAGTCAAGATTTATAGAAGCCTGGGAAAAATTATTTACCTATATATATTATAATTATGGATGATGTTACTTTATCAGTTAAAAGTAATCCATAATATTTGCATAGATTTGGAAGATATAAGCATGTAATCAGAAATATATCTTCTTATAAAACTAAGTTGACAACTTTATTGTAAAAATATTCACCAAAATATTTTAAGGAAATGTAAGATTTATAGATTTATCTAAGTGCTATATCATACCTGGCAATAAAACTTTTAATCTGGCTACTAGAAAAATACTTAGTGAGTTTATTCATCACTTCTGTTACTTTGCCCATAGTCCTGGGCTTAGCATATTGTACTACGAAACATGGTGATGATACGGCTTGAAATACTGATGGCCTTGCTCCTGGGAACAAAAGTTTTTATATATGACTGGACTGTTACACTTCCTGTCTGTATTCTACTTTGCTGAAGAACCCGGGTTGCTTAACATCACGAAAAAGACTGTCCCTACCACTGTGAGATACCTAAAATCTCTTTCAAAATATTCCCTGGAACTCATGCCCTAAAAGTTTCTTCCGCTCATAAATTCTTCAGATTTTAAGTTCAAGTTTTGTGAAGAAAAATCATAAATTCAATTTTTTATGCATTGATTTCTAGGTGCCTTTGAGACACTGACTTGGAACTGTATAGTAACCATACACACACACACACACACACACACACACACACATACACACACACCCCTCAGGGGACATATTTGAACTAAAGATAAAATGTTGTGAGTCTTCTGAGTATAGAAGACAATATGTAGCAAGGTTATAAAGTGAGAGAAGAACGTTTGGGACTGATCCTGAAAGAGTTTCAATATTTGGAGACCTGGTGGAGAAGATTGAATCCATAAAGTTCACAAAGAAAGGAAAGCCAGAAGGAAGATCTAGAAGGAGAGCTTGATGTCCTGATAATGAAAAGAAGAGAAACTTTCATAAAAGCAGGAGCAGTTGAACATTTAAAACTGCTGAGAGTTCCAGTAAAACAAATACTAAAAAACAACAAAAAAAAACATTTTGTTTAGAGATATTGAAGTCTCACAATAAGGATGGTCAATTCTCATTAATCACAAATTTAATTCTTGCAAATTCACCTCACTAAAATTTATTTGTAATCACAAAATAATATCAAGGTGTTTCACAGTCATTTATGTACATGCAGAGCACAGAAGAAAAAAAATCTGACATGCCTGTTGCCAGCTAAGATAAAAGCTCTGCTTTCTTGGTCAGTTCTTACACCAAAAATAAATGTGCTTAATGCAGCCTAATTAGTATCATGTTTTTTGCATTGCTGTGATTGTTTCTGGTGATTTCACGGTTTAAAATAGCCACCAATCATTGTGCTAAAAGTGGCGTCTACTTTTCCTAAGCTCAAAAAAGATTGTGATGTGCCTTATGAAGGAAGTATTGTGTTTGATAAGCTTTGTTCAGGAATGTTATAGTGTTGTTGGTTGTGAGTATGATATTAATGAAAGCAGCAATAATACTAAATATGTTATCTTTAAACGAAATGCTCAATTAAAAAGTTATGTATTCAATGAAACAAAAAGCTGATTCTTTGAAACGATAAACAAGATTGATGGACCCCCTAGCTAGACTGACCAGGAAAAAGAGAAAAAACCTCAAATAAACACAATCAGAAATACAAAAGATCAAGTCACAACTGACCCTGAAGAAATACAAAAGATTATCAGAGACTACTATGCACTCTTGTATGGAAACAAACTCAAAAATCTAAATGGGTTGGGCGCAGAGGCTCAAGCCTGTAATCCCAGCAATTTGGGAGGCCGAGGCGAGAGGATTGTCTGAGCTCAGGGGTTTGAGACCAGCCTGGGCAACTTGGTGAGATCACGTCTCTACAATAAATCAAAAACTAAGCTGGGAGTGGTAGCATGTGCCTGTAGTTCCAGATACTTGGAAGACTGAGGAGGAAGAACTGCCTGAACCCAGCAGGTCGAGGCTGCGGCAGCCATGAGTATACCACTGCACTCCAGCCTGGGCAACAGAGTGAGACTCCAACTTAAAAAAAAAAAAA
>CAUYQG010147867.1:0-16130 GCA_963574415.1 Tarsius wallacei | reverse complement strand
CACAGCCTAGATCATCAGGCCACAGTGGACTCCAGCCTGTGAGCCAGAACACAAAGGGGCTGGTGAGGTTTCAGCAGAGTCATTCTCACGGGAGTTGTTGGCAGGCAGAGGCCCACCTGGGCAAGGGGCCAAATGGAATGTGTCCCTGAGACAATGAGTGTCCAGAGAGGATGACACGACTGGAGAGGCCAGGTTGTGGAAGTGGTTGAGACTTGGCCGTCAGAGGCCAGGGGGGCTGGCACAAGGGATTGGGGGTTTAGTGAAAGAGCCTCAAGCATGTGCTTGTCCTACTTGTGCATGTGTGGAAAATTCTAGAGATGAAGTCTAGAAAAAGTCGGAGAAGCCGGGCATGGTAGCGCGCGCCTGTAGTTCCGGCTACTCGGAAGGCTGAGGTGGAAGGATCGCCGGAGCCCAGCGGTTCGAGGCTGCGGTGGCCGGGAGCGGCCACTGCGCTCCAGTCTGGGCGACGGAGTGAGACACCAACTCAAAAAACAAAGAAACAAACAAAAACAAACAAACAAACAAACAAAAGCAAAAGCACAACGGACCTTTGAAAACTGGGCTATATGTATGTGCCAAAAACTTTATAAATGAAACTTCAATCTAGATCTAAAGGTAGAGGTGAACTCATTTAGTCTTCTAAGAAGTAGCAGCGCCGTCTGCTTTTTTTTTCAGATTATGCCCTCAGATAAATACATTATTATATTCTGTGAACTCAGTGTATGAAGCTGAAGTATATATGATGCCAACAATGTTGGAAGTAAACCAAAATTTTGGATAAGCTTCTGTGTTCTCACGGAACTTCTATTCAGTTATTATTGCAGTTATGAAGGATTAGAGACAGAATCGGTGTGTAACAGCCCAGGAGTTCGAAAGGATGATGTTTTATCTGTCTCCTGTACTCTTTTCCTAGGTTGTGTATTCTTCCTGTGCCTGGGGATCTTTTATATGTTTCGCCCAAACATCTCTTTTGTGGCTCCTCTGCAGGAGAAGGTGGTCTTTGGGTTATTTTTCTTAGGAGCCATTCTCTGCCTTTCTTTTTCATGGCTCTTCCACACAGTCTACTGCCACTCAGAAGGGGTCTCCCGTCTCTTCTCTAAGTAAGTATCTGTAAAGTCGTCCTTTTTTTTTTTTAGAGATAGGGTCTCATTCTTGCCCAGGCTGAAATGCAGTGGCATAAATCATGGCTTACTATAGCCTTGACCTCCTGAGTTCAAGTGATCCTTCCACCTCAGCCTCCTGAGTAGCTGGGACTACAGGTGTGTGCCACCAAGCCTGGCTAATTTGTAACAATTTTTTTGGTAGAGATGAGGTCTCACTGTGTTGCCCAGGCTGGTCTTGAACTCCTGGGTTCAGGCGATTCTCCTGCTTCAGCCTCCCCAAATATTGGGATTACAGGCCATGAGCCACTGCGCCCAGCCAAAGTCGATATTTTGATCACTGATTTAGAGGTAGTAGGTTAGGGAAAAACATGCAGCAGAGGTGGCAGAATTCCCAATACCATCTGATGGGAGTTTTTTTTTTTTTTAAGTTAAAGAGCAACCCAGGTTGTCTCTTAGCTGTTGGTAATAGCCCGTGTCTTTGGGGGATTAATTGGAACCTATGGTAGTCAGTAATTTAAAAATTACTGCATTAAATGATTTTTTTTTTTCTCTCCTAGACTGGACTACTCTGGTATTGCTCTTCTGATTATGGGAAGTTTTGTTCCTTGGCTTTATTATTCTTTCTACTGTAATCCACAACCTTGCTTCATCTACTTGATTGTCATCTGTGTGCTGGGCATTGCAGCCATTATAGTCTCCCAGTGGGACATGTTTGCCACCCCTCAGTATCGTGGAGTAAGAGCCGGTAAGTGCGTGTGGAGGTTCTGCAATCAACATTCATTTATTCACTAGGTATTTACTAAAGCTCTACCATCTGCCAAGCATTATATTATGTATCTGTGATGCAAATATGTTGTTGAAGGACTTTTTCTCTAGTAATAGGACTAGTGTCTGTGAGTTGTCTCGAGGCATTAGGATTGAGGGGCAGTGGTGAGCATGGTGTGATATATTTGGGAGTGTTGTTTATGGCCAAGTAAACAGTGATTTGTCTCACTCAGCTTGGAGCACACTGCTTGTGGTGATTGAGTCTTTTGTTGTTTTGTGTTATGTTTTTATTTAATCTATATGACTTCATCTTCATACTGATTATGTTCTATTAAAAGGCACCATACATCTCTTCTGACTTCTGATGTAAGGATAAAGGGCTTTATGTATTTATGATAATGCCTGCTTAGCTGGAGATCATATGGAAAACCAGCAGTTCCTCAGTGCCTTGGTTGGGCCTCCTTGTAATGTTATGGAAGTAGCAGAGATGTTTTTATCTCCCACTGGACCGGGGACTTCTTGTAGCCAGGACTGTGTCTTCAATTTTATATTCAGTGTCAAATCCAGTGCCTACTGAGAATGAATAAGCAATATTAAGAGTTATTTTTCCTTTCATCCTCCTTTTTTTCTTAAAACAAAACAAAAAAACCATTTGGCACTAAAACACAAGCGCTAGATCATCTGCAGTTACCTGCGTTAGAAGTGGAAGTAACTTCATTAGTGACCATTGTTACAACAACTGTTCTTTTCCTTAAGTGTTCATATGTGCAGATGAACAGTGTTCAGGGTTGGCTTTCAGTATACTTCAGGGATACTGTGGCGTTAAGCCTTTTTAAGCACGTGAGATAAGAGTCTTTGCTGAGTGGAGCTGAGCATTCCGCTGTTCAAACACATCAGAAGAACCACATTCCTGAGCCTTTGAGTTAGATAGAGGATGATGGGTAAAGCCATTAGTACCCTTGCTTAGCATGTCAAGTAACAAGTGGAAGAACAGGATCGCAGTCATTGTTTTGAAGGAATGGAGGTAGGAAATCATTCTTTAGGCCTGCTTGCTTCCTGTCTTCTGTGCGGTCGGCACTGCCATTTCCCTCTTCTCTTTGAGATGCCCGTTTTGTGAGTGTGCGTTCTGTGTATGTGCCTGCATATATTGCTGTGTGCCAGCAGCTTGTATGGTAATGTCCAGAGCAAGTAATAGGCTCCTTGTCTGTTGAGAAAGCTTACCAAGTTTGCTAGAGTCACTCCTAATGCTGCTTCCAAATGTAGGAGCAGTTACTTCAAACTTTTTTGATAATGACATTTTCTGTTACAATCTTAAACGTGTGTATATAATACATACGTTCGTGTATACAAGTATGTAAATCACAGAACTTTTACAAAATAGTACTTAACCCTACACCTGTGACACAGTCTGGTATTTATTCTAGTTCATTAAAAAAAAATGCTAGTTGAGACCCAGTTGATCCTAGAACCTAGGTCATATCTAGAAGTTTGAAAAAACACTGCTGTAGATGATTTTGAAGGCATTGGGCTGTGGCTCAGTGATTCCGACTGACTTCTGTACTTGTGAGACCTGGGCGCTTTCAGAAGCACATGCCTTTCTCCCTCTCTCTTTTTCATCTTACTCACTACAGTATTTCCCTCCACCCCTCCAGTTAGGTAGTTAGGTCATTTGTTAAGGGCATTTAAAAAAATTTAAGTGCCCAATTATAGGTCATAATTTAGGTTACTATTGAAAGTATTTTAATTTTATGCATCACCTACCTCCCCAGCTGATATGATCATTCATTGCCAGCCCCACCCCAGGAATGTCTGTTGTTTCAAGGAGAAGATAGCATGTAAAATTGCTCTGTATTTTAATCTGTGTCTGTAAAAGGGCAGCACTTAGGGCAGTTTAAACAAACTCCTACAGTCCTTTTCTAAAACACTTAGCAACATAATTCTAAACCCTTGAAGACTGCTGACTTACTAAGCTAAGCCTCTCTCAGCAGGAGGCTCCCTGCATTTGTAAACAGAGCTTTAGAATATAGCTGTGTTGTCTTGTGGGACTGTCCCAGAGTTTGAAGAACCTTCTTTTTCTTTAAAACAAGAAGCTAATTTTGCATCTTACTTCGAAATACTCAGTTTGCAGAGTTAATGGTACTGTGCCTACCACATTGACTTCTTCCTTATTTCTCTTCTGCATTTTTACTTTATTCTTTTCTTGTGGTTTCTAGGAGTGTTCTTGGGCCTAGGTCTGAGTGGAATCATTCCTACCTTGCACTACGTCATCTCGGAGGGATTCCTGAAGGCTGCCACCATTGGGCAGATAGGCTGGTTGCTGCTGATGGCCAGTCTCTACATCACAGGAGCTGCCCTGTATGCTGCCCGGATCCCTGAACGCTTCTTTCCTGGCAAATGTGACATCTGGGTAAGTATGTCAGGGGTGATTGTGTGTACATATCTGCTCGTGGGTTATTGGCATACTGTGGAGTGATGCAGTTGAAACAAGTTTAAGACTTAAAATTGGAAGACTTGCTTTCCAGTCCTAACTCTGTCCCTAACTAGCTGAGTTTCTCCAGCCCCTAAGTACAGTAACAGCTAACATTTAGTGAGCACTTCCTTGGTGCTCAGCACAGTACAGAGTTCTTTGCATGGATTACTGCATTTAATACATTAGCCCTATAAAGTATAATAACTATTATTAATGTCTTCATTTTGCAGATCAGGAAACTGAGGCTTAAGGAGGTTAGGCCACTTGTCTAAGGCATGTGGCTATTAAGTGGTAGAACCGAATTTGAATCAGGCTGGTCTTAATATGAGAATCTGTGTTCCTGTTCACTACACTACAAGTGAAAGTCACTTAGTCGGTCTTTGTCCCGGTCTCCTTATTTATGAAATAAGAGTGATGGGCCAGATTTTTTACCAAAGTCCTTTTTAGGAACAGATTTCTACCAAGGTCATTTTTGATATCACAAATCAGTGATTGTAGTGAGAGACTGAGTATATGTATGTCTGACTGGAAGGGGAGGGACAGATGCCTGGACTGTGGCTAATGGTAAGAGAAAGGGGAAGAGAAAATGCAGGGGACTAGTGCGGCTGGAAGATGGAACTGAAGCGGGCCTGAAGCATTTTCAGCAGTACAGAACTGGAATGTTGCTTAATGTGACATCTGACCTTTGAAATTCTGTTTTTAACCTGTTGCTGATTATTACAGACCAAGCCAATCATCTAATTCTCTAAAGTTTAGTTTAGCTATCTGTAAAATGAAGATAATATTGAACTCAAGCTGTCTTTTTAGCTTCAAATTAGCTAATTCATCTTCTTAAAATTTGTCTTTCTGAGACATAATAATAATAACTTCATCATAATCTTTGACATCGGTATGATTTTTACTAATTTCCCCCCTTTTTCGGGGAAAATGAATCCCCTTTGGTTTCCTAGGAAACATCTCCTGGGATGTGACTTTTGATTTCTTCTAGTTTACACTTCTTTTTTTGAGTTGGAGTCTCACCCTGTCGCCCAGGCTGGAATGCAGTGGTCACTCACGGCCACCCCTGCATCAACCTGCTGGGCTCTGGTGATCCTTCTGCCTCAACCTTCCAAGTAACCGGAACTACAGGCATGTGCTACCAGGCCTGGCTAATTTTTTATTTATTGTAGAGATGAGGTCTTGCCAAGTTGCCCGGGCTGGTCTCGAACCCCACGGGCTCAAGCAATCCACTTGTCTTGGCCTCCCAAAATGCTGGGATTGTAGGATGAGCCACCAAGCCTGGCCAACCTAGTTTACACTTCTAAAGTCGGTGTCTTTCCCTTGATAAATACTGCTTTGCCACTATCCTTCTTCATTTTGACAGTATAGTGAGAAAATGTGATTTTTGAAGTGATATTTAGTGTACTGAGCAATTGATTACCTTTCTTTGGATGTGAAGTAGCATTTAACAGTAGAAGTAAAATCAGAAATAATATCATGTGCTTGTAGACCAGCTTCTGACTTGAGACGGAAGTAAAAGGCCCTGTTGGGCTAGGTTTCTGATGTACTGTGTTGTTAATGCAATTCCAGACTCATAGAGCTGGAGGAAATTCTAAGGGCCATATGTTGTGGCCTTCTGCACAATCCTTGAAACGTCTTTAGTTTTTCTAACGGAACAACATTTAAATGGCCATAGTTCTATTACTTTTGTCCATGGCAAAATGTCCATCAGCAGTGAGTAGGGAAATGCCTGTCCACAGCTGGGTGTCAGGTGATTCTCTGGACCTTTGTGACCAGTTGGCAAGAGTCTGTATATCACTTGTCACTGGTTCCAATGTTATGTGGGCACATTTTCAGGACCAGAGCTTAGGAGCAGCACCTTTATTTCTTTGGGGAGAGCTGGCTTTCAACTCAGCAGAATGTGATATGCCTAACGAATGGTCCAGGATTTGTGGAGACCTTGAATTTGAGCTCTGTCACATCCATCCCCTGCCTTGTGCTCAGCAGAAACCAGAACTAAATCATCCTAAGAATGTTTAGCAGTCTTAATAATGGAGTTCTCTTTTATTTTTCCCTCCAGTTTCATTCTCATCAGCTGTTTCATATCTTCGTGGTTGCTGGAGCTTTCGTTCACTTCCATGGTGTCTCAAACCTCCAGGAATTCCGTTTCATGATTGGCGGGGGCTGCAGTGAAGAGGATGCACTGTGATACCTACCAGTAGCCAGGGACTGTGACCTTGACCCAGGGCCTGCAGCACCTGCGGGCCTCCCCGCTGGCCATTGATGCCAGTACCAGAGGAGCCCCAAAACTTTGACAGCCTCATGGGCTTCGTGACAGCCCAGGGGCTCCATATGGTACATGACTGAGAAGAGAAAAACAAAAATAAATCATACCTCAAAGGATGAAGTGCATCAATTTGGAGAAAAGGAGAAATAGCCCAAACCCTGGCTTATTCTTGGGATCTACCGATTAAGGGCTCTGCAAGACCCTTGGCAAACTGGCTTCTGATCCGTATCATATTTATTTGTAGAAGATGGGGAAACAGTTTAGCTGGTGGTTCTTTCTTCTCCCTTTCTCTCTCCTTGAAACGATAATACAAACCAATTTAGGTGAACATTTATATCCAATTAAGGGGTGGGAGTGTGATTTTAGATGCTCTTTTGGGAGAACAAAGAAATTAATGTAAATAAGATTTCTAACTTACTGTTTCAATAAGAATTTCTATAAATGTTTAAAACATAGGGGTAGGGGAGGGAGGGAGAATTTTTGTATAGAATGAAACATGCAAGTACCACACACTGTTTCAATTTTGCACAAAGTGACTGAAGGAGGATCAGGTGATAGCCCCAGAGTGTACAGTGTCTTGGTTCACCAAGGTGCCTTTAAAGGCCAACATACCTTGGACTCTAGTAGGGCAGAGCATGGCCCCAGCCCAGTGATCACTGACCACTGTCAAGCCTGGGAGCCTGTGGGAGGCCCGAGGTCGAGGGAAGTAGTATGTGTTTTCTCAGAGGAAGCAGCACGCACATAGCCGACAGTACGTGTTAGATAAAGGCTCTAGTTAAGGTGTCATCTGAGGCTGACTTGAGGCTGATAGTGACCCTTACCCTTTCTGTGGAGGAGAGCCACCTGCTTCTGCCTTTATGCTGGTAAAGGTGGTGGAAGGGCTCAGGAAATGTTAGCATGGGCTTATCTGATCACTTCCTGGCATTCTGCTCAATTTTGTGGTAATTCTTGTAGGAGCGGTGTGAGCGTTTTCCTCCTCCTCGCTGTGGAGCTCTGTGACACCCTACGTACTTCCTTCTGTTGAAAATCACTGCCCTACCTACCCTTCCTCTTCCTGGGAATAAAAATGGACCTTTCCCTGACATCATAGTTGGCATGGAGGTGGCCAGAAATGAGATTCTGTCGTGTCCAGTTTTCTTTTGAGCTCATTTACATAGGCCGGGAGACCCTTCCATTGGATTAGAAAAGATGAGTTTCACCTCTGGCATGCATTCTTGGTAAGCCTAGGTGTGACAGATACTGCAGACTCCTTGAACAAGAAAGCCAGCAGAACTCTTGTAAAGCAAGGTCCAGTACCCACTGTGGAGCTGCCAGCACTTACTGCACCTCACTTTGCAGGGACAGTGTGGTGCAAAGCTTAAAAGGAAATGGTATGTCATTGCCACGGGGTCTGTCAAAATCCTTAGGGCCCTGTCTTTGAATTGCTGCTAGAAGTGCTAAAGGATTGCTTATGTTGCAGGGTTATCTTGTTGTGGGGCCAGGGAGAGAGTGGTGAGGGGAGTATCTGGTTCATAGAATTCTGATCTGGGCTCATGGTGAACCACCAAAAATAGCACCCGAGTCTTAGGTTGCCGTCATCGAAGATGTGGGGTGGCTCCATTACATCCTGGGGATTGTATTAGAACTAAACCTTGAGGCCCTAAGCATAGGGGCTGGTATCCTCAGTGGGTGTTGGGGATATGGGTCTCTTATTTATTCAGTAGAGTCTTCTCAGATCTTTTTCTCCCTTCTTCCCCTTCCAATCTCCAGTAAAAGCTGGGATGCATGAAGAAAGAATCCAGTGTAGAAGTTGGGAAGAACTTAAGAGTATTTTGGTTCTGGATAAGGTCACTGCCCTGGGTGCTAGGTAGACCGAGCAAAGGACATTGGGTGAACTGGTGCAGTGCCTGACAGAATTCTGAAGAACAGTATTAATCCCGTTGAGAAGATGTAGTCCAGCAGGACTGTGGCCCTCTGGTGGAAGCGCACTTAGTTTCATGGGAGCAACAGCACGTATCAGAAGCCAGCCTTGCTCTTTGGTCATGCACTTTGGGTGCAGGGTACAAGGCGCAACCCGGTAACACCACCAACAGGGGTAGCAGGCTCTGGGCCCAGTCACCCACGCCCACAGCTGAAAGACTCTGGTTCAACATAGCACAAACCCTTAGGACAAGTGAAATTAACACCACCAATGTGTAATCCCGTAAACATCTCCCTCTCGGGTGTGTGTGTGTGTGGGCCCATTTCCGTGTGTGTCTACGTGCAGCTCACTACCAACAGCCTCGATGTGCACTTGATCTCGCAGTGCTCGCTGAGAACTCTCACCAGGTTGGTGCCTGAATGCCTTACTCTCAGCAGTCAGAGGCTTGCTTGCTCTGTGCAGATTTTTAATTTTCTTTTTTGGCCCTAGGCTGGTTAGGACCTCTACAGCTTCATTCTTTCACCATTAAATCGTGGCCTTTTCAGTATTTTCCCCCTCCCCCTTTATAAATTGCTGAAGCCACAAAGCACATTTTTGGGGATCATAGAAGGTTGAGGTTCACGAAAGGCATTTGTGTGATAGTTCATTCCTGTGGGATTTCCCTACTTGCTGTATTCTCAATTTCTTCTAATAAAAACAACCAAATGAAATTATGAACCTTTGCTGTGTATTTTTTTATTGTCCTTTCTGCTCCCCCGAACCCCCCTTAGCTTTTGGCACTTCTTTGAAGCCCTAATTTAGACACTGACATTGAAGAGATTTTCAGAAACGTCCCATTCTGCTTGCACAGATCAAAGTTTGTACGCCCAACTGGCTTTTCCTAACTCTAATGCTTGCATGGTAACTGGGATCAGGTTTAGAATGGAGGGGCCGTTCTGAATTGACCATTAATGTTTATTAAAATGATACCTGACGAACACTTCATATCGAAGGATGCATTTAGGAGCTATTGATCTCATGATCATAATAGTAAGCCGGCATGCTAGTAGTATTTTCATTTCATTTTATAGATGAGGAAACAAGCTTAGATACTTTAAGTCTGACTCTAGTGCCAGCACCCTTCGTTGGAGAAAAGAATGAAAAGACAATTTAGGGAGAAACTTGCTCTCTCTGTACTTGAATTTATTATTCTGATTAGACAACTCTCGTCTGTTGACTTGAAATTCTGGGGGTTTGTTAACCTGGTCCCTTCTATATTAGAAGAGGAAATTCTGACCTTTTTGCCTTAGGTACATTTAATTTTTACAGGAAAGTTTCCAGTATTGGATCATCTTTCCATTCTGATTTCTCATTTACAAATACAGATACGACTGTAGGGTTTCCTGTACATTAACCGGGTATAGAACACTGGGCCACATCTTTTGCCAAAAAACAAGCCAAGGCCTCTGAATAACCTACTTTGTTTTTTCCTAGGCTCTTGCTTAAAGCTGTCTGTATAGTTCTAGTTACTTGGGTGACGTCCTATTAAACCGTAGAGGAAACAGATAAGGGCAAATTTGAATTTGGGGTTTCTGAATGCTGGGGTTCCGAGTGCACTGGAGAAGCTTCTGAGCAATGTTGCTTTAAAATTACCCCCAGAAGCGGCATCCTTTCCTTGAATGTTCTGCTTCAGTGGCGGCATGTTCCATTCTGATCTTCCCTCAGAGGGTATGACCTAGTTGCTCACCTCTCCCCGTGTCCTGTCTAATGTGCAAATCTTTTCTGCTTCAACTGTTTGACTCGGTTAAAACAAGGCCAGTCTGGCTCACTTGTGTAGGCGTTGGATGGCATGGATGGGGGGTGGGGGTGGGGGAGCGGGTAGCAAGAAAGAGTGTTCATGCAGCCCAGACACTGCCATCCTAACATCCCTGCCTGTGCTAGCCCGGAAGTGAAAAGGGGCAACTTCAGGGCCCAGTCCTGCCATTTGCCGTGGAACACAGGCAAGAAGCCGTTTGCGCCTCTCGCCTCAGAGTTCCATTGAAACGGGGCCACGATTACATCTGTATTCCTCACCGAGATGCTGTGGCTCTTGACTGATCAGTTTTTTCTCAAACTTCCCAGAGGGATTGGCTGGCATTTCTGCCAAACTTGCTTAGTTCCTTCCTTTTGTGGACTTCGAGTTCCCCCGGCCCCGTATTTACTTTCTGACCATAAGATATGCCCACTCCCTTGCCCTCCTGAACTGAAACTTGAGCTAGCCTCATGACGTGGTTGTGGAAGCATGTTTACCTGAAAGCACTTCTATTAAAATCCACACAGTGTCTAGGTGGACTTAGTCATTCATGTGTCCCTAGGACTGGGGAAGGAGGATTCGACAGCATCCTTAAGCTCTTGGTCCTCCAAAAGCGTCCAACATTGATAAGAAAAGAGGTTTCATTTAAAATTCTGACTTAGGTTCCAACCGGGCTCTTCTGAAATCAAGGTGATGGCTCTTTTGCGTGAACCAGACTGCCACCTGCTGTCCTTTAGTGATTCTGTTAAAAGTAGAAAGAGAAGAGCCGGGCATGGTGGCTCAAGCCTGTAATCTCAGCACTTTGGGAGGCCAAGGTGAGGGGATTGCCTGAGGCCACGGGTTTGAGACCCGCCTGGGCAACTTGGTGAGACCTCATCTCCACAATAAGTCAGAAAACCAGCTGGGCATGGGTAGTGCGCTCCTGTAGTTCCGGCTACTTGGAAGGCTGAGGCGGAGGGATTGCCTGAGCCCAGTAGGTCAACGCTGGGGTGACTGTGAGCATGCCACTGCACTCCAGCCTGGGCGACGGAGTGACAACTCAAAAAAAAAAAAAAGAGGAAGAACAGTTGTGACCTTCAAAGGCAAAACTTAGGAGAATATTCTCCAAGGTTGAGAAGAGCAGGGGTAGTTTATCAGAAATGGTTCTTCCTTCCACTGGTCCAGTAAAGGGTTTCCATAACTTATAGTCTGTGCAGAGATGAGGGTCCCCAATGGAGTGGACGAGGTCAGGAGCTGTCCCAGCACTTCCGAAGCTTGGCTTTTTAAGAGTTGGTAAATTTACCTGAAAATGCTCCTCCTGGCTGAGTGGAGAAGACAAGCCTTCCAAAAGACAACACGGCCAGCGCGGTGGCTCATGCCTATAAAGCACAGCACTCTGGGAGGCCGAGCTGGGAGGATTGCTTGAGCTCAGGAGTTTGAGAGCAGCCTGGGCAACATAGTGAGACCTCGTCTTTACAAAAAAAATAAAAAAATTAGTGGTGGCATGATCTTGTAGTCCTGGCTGCTCGGGAGGCTGAGGTGGAAGGGTCTTGAGCCCAGGAGGTTGAGGATGCAGTGAGCTGTGATCATGCCATTGCACTCACTCCAGCCTGGGTGACAGTGAGACCCTGACTCCAAAAAAAGCCAACACTGGACTATTGTCCTGGAGAGACTATCAGTACCTTGAGTCGTTGAGATCAAATGCTATTGGAGATTGGAACATGGGTTCATGCCCAAGAACAGCGGGTGGATGGCCATGGGTCTTGGCAGGAGTTGGGAAGTGTTCATTCTTCTGTGCCTGTCACAAGTGAGACTTCGTGACACGTCGTGGGGACACAGCGACGGCAGCCAAGGGGGCTGGAGAGAGGGCACTCTGCTGCTTTCTTAGCCTGTCTGGGCTTGCTGGACACCTGTTGACCTTTGCCTATTATTCCTGGCATCCGAATTGTAATTTCTTTGTCCCCATATCCATGAAACAATGTAAAGTAGCAGCTAACATGTATTTAGTGCTTACTGAATGCCAGGAAGTTTCAGGCATGTTGTATGAATATATCACGTCCCATCTCACACTACTCTGCCAATAATTTAGAGCCAATTTTCATCTCTGCTTCAGTTTCCTGGTCTGTAAGATGGAACGAGTCATAGTAACAACCTTAGGGGTTGTTGTGAGAATTTAATGAGTTGGCGCATGTTATTTACTTGGTACATGTAAGCCTTAGCTATGATTGGCATCATTCTGCCACTTCAGCTGGCTTCTCCGAGCCTCAATTTCTTCTGCTGTCAAGGGGGCATTAATACCTGCTCGCAGGATTGTTGTGAGATGTAAAGGACGGGAGAAGTGACATTGTATAATCTCTAATGTAAGGCACTTGGCAGCTATGACCAGGAGCGTGTTTTTATAGAGTTGGCCAACTCTAGAGGGAAGTTAAGGCTGATGGCTGGTGGGAGACTTGAAGAGCTTGTACTTTGGGGTGTGGAGGGTGGCGGAGGAGTGGAAAGAAGGGCCCCCGACGCCCCGCACGCTGTCCCCGCCCGTGTTGGAGTTGGTTAGCTGGGAGATCGGAGACCACTACAGGATTTCTACATGGCTCTGCCCTTAATGTTGCTCCCACAGTGGAGACTGCTGTCTTTGGGGATTCAGGTCTTGGCAGGGAGGAAGCTCTAGGGCCTCGGACCCTGGGGGAGGGGTGTGTGTGTGTGTGTGCACGTGTGCGCATGTGTGCCGGGGATAAGTGCCTACATAGAGTCCCCTCCCCAGCAGACTCTGCTTTGCAAATTGGAATGTTTCCAAAAGTTCTAACTCCAAGGATTTCAGCCCAGGGACAGAGTCGTGTAGTTTTCTTTGTAGCTCAGTGGCCAGAAAATGTCACGAGGACCGCTCTTTTTCACTGGGACCTCTCTCCTTGGCTGCAACCATTTTTGTCACGTCTCTTCATTTTCCAAATGCAGCAGCACATCTAGCTGCTGGTTTTTTATTGGATGCAAAATTTTCTTTAAGTTGGGGCTTTTAAAATAAGTTTTTAGAAGTTCTTTAACAGCAGCCATTTGAGGGCATCACAGGGAGCCATGTTGATGTTTCCTAAAAGGATTTAATACCTGTTCCTATTCTCAGTCTTTTCCATTCTCTCTCTGTCTGTCTGTCTCTCTCTCTCTCTCTCTCACACACACACAGTCACACGTTTTCTGAGCATTGGTTAGGAAAGCGAGCTGCCCTTGCCATGACTCTCACTTGGGGAATCCAGCTTTCAGGGGGACCCCATTCTGCATAGCCTCGTCTCTACTGCTGACCCCATTCTGTTCCTTTCTCGGCACCCAGAAGTCCATGGGTTCTCATAGAGACCACTCTCCTTCATTCAAAACAGCTGACCCTTTTGTGGCTGGGTCTGGATGTCTAGAGCACAGGCAGATTCAGTGCTTTTGTCTTGGTCCAAGCTGAGCTCATGCTGGTTTCCCGAAGAGGAGGTGGGAAGGACAGAAGGATGCCCACTGGGACCTGGGTGGATGGTCCCAGGCACCCTGGAAGGTCTTTGGGAAGTGGCTCTGGGAGGTTGGATTCTTGTTCTGTCCAGGCTGGGACCATTGGCTCAGGACTGAGAGGAGCCTGGGCCTGGGTGACACCAGCCCACGGTGAGCTGGACCATCAGGGCTGACTGTTTGGAGCGTCTCTGGAAGGATCACCTTGCCAAAACAGGCTGGACAGGGCGGATGTCACCGCAGGAGTTGGGCTGGTAATCCCCAGGCACACAGAGGCAGCAGGAGCAGGGGCAGGGAGGCCGAGGTGTCTGACGCGCCACCACAGTCCTGTGCATTTTCCTGCAAACACAGCTCAGAGTTAGAGGGTGGCACTCACAGATGAGGGGCCAGGATGGAGAGAGGGGTCTCCGCCATGAGCCAGCGGGGAACAAAACCTGGGGAAAGAGGGAGTTTTGCAGCCTCTGAGGCCCCTCCCTTTCAGGGGGCGGTGGGGGCTGGCTACTTGGCCTGAGAGGTGGACTCCGGGCACCTTCACTCGCCCCCCAGGCATGGAGTGGCCGTGGGGTCGTCCTCTCAGGATGACTTTGGGAGAGTCCTCCTCCCGGGAGCCTCTCTGAAATGGACTATTTGGTGGAGCCATGCCTAGCAAAGACTGCACTGTGTGTAAAGCACCCGGCTCAGACCTAATGCTTGGGTCTCAGGCACTCAGGAAACACCAGTCATGATGATAATCCACATCATGGCCTCCTCCTGTCTGCTCAGATCTTCCAAAGCCAGCAGGAATGAGGTCGAGATGGGAAAACTATTTTAACTCACTTGGGGACAAACCCTAGGAAAGGTGCTCTGTGTGGACGCACCCTCGGATCTTGGTTGACTTAATATTTTAATGATGTATCTGGGAGCCCTTTTCTTTTTTTTTTTTTGAGTCGGAATCTCTCTCCGTTGCCCAGGCTGGAGTGCAGCGGCACACTCACAGCCACCGCAGCCTCGACCTGCTGGGCTCAGGTGATCCTTCTGCCTCAGCCTTCTAAGTTGCTGGAACTACAGGCATGTACCACCACATCCGGTTGATTAATGATGTATTTGCACCGCAACACTTCTGACCACAAACTTTGTGTGTGTGTGTGTGTGTGTGTGTGTGTGTGTGTGTATGCGCACGTGTGCCGTGGGGGAGAGTTTCTTCACCCCAGCCAATTCTCCAACTTTCTGGACAACAGCTAGGGGTCCCACAACTCAATTCAATTCTGCCACTGTCTACCTGGGGCTAACATCAGATTCCATAGGTTTAGGGGCTCAGTCCCACAAGACCACCCCCTGCTTTAGACGCCAAACCCAGGCCTCCTTTTCTTCTTTTTACATTTATTATTTTTAGAGGTCTTGCCGTGTTGTCCAGGCTGGTTTTGAAGCCCTAGGCTCAGGCAATCCTTTCGCCTTGGCTTCCCAAAGTGCTGGGATTACAGGCGTGAGCCACCGTGCCTGGTCCTGACTCCTTTTCTTCTGACAGACTGGCTGTAGGTAAGGGGCTCTCCTCTGGCTGGAGAATTTATTAGAGTGGCTTGTGGAACTGAGGAAGGCATTTTAGGTACCGGTTTATTATAATGGACACAACCCAGGAGCAGGCACATGGAAAAGACACACGGGGCAGGCATGGGGTGCACAGAGCTCCCATGCCCTCTCTAGGTGCCACCTTCCTGGACGTGGATGTGGTCACCCACCCGAAAGCTCTCTGAACCCCATTGTCCAGGGTTTTTATGGAGGTTACATCATGTAGACACGATTGATTAAACCACTGGCCATGGTGATCAACTCAATCTCCAACCCCCTTCACTTCCCCAAAAGTCAGAGAATTGGCCTCCAAATCCCAACTTTCTAATCCTGCCTTGGTCTTTCTGGTGGCCAGCCCCATCCTGAAGCTACCTAGGGCTTCAGCCAACCAGCCAATCATTCATTCGTCTACAAAAGATACTCTTAGACACACTTGGGTCAGGAACCAGGGACCAAGACCAAAATAGAACAAAAGAGGCTCTCCTGTTGCCCCATCACTCAGAAAATTCCAAGGGTTTTGGAGCTCTGTGCCAGGAACCAGGGACGAAGACCAAATATGTATTTCTTATCATATCACAGCATCACAGATCGCAAATGTGGAAGTGCATGTGTGAATGTCTCCCCTGAGCCCCATGTGTGCAGGTGTCCAGATGCACTCATGTCTGCAAGGACACAGGCACAGAGGGTTTGAAGACCAAGCCCAAGCCCACCCGTCTTCCTCCCGCTCAGCCCGCACCTCTGGATGGAAGGCGTGGCAGGAATCTGGTCTCCGGCGCAGCTTCTGGGAGCGCATCCTCTCACACTTGACAGAGGCATTATGTGCAGAGCTCATGGTTAAGGTCAAGGTCAACAGACTC
>CAUYQG010147862.1:0-18196 GCA_963574415.1 Tarsius wallacei | reverse complement strand
CGCGCTACCACGCCCGGCTAATTTTTTGATTTATTGTAGAGATGAGGTCTCGCCAAGTTGCCCAGGCGGGTCTCGAACCCGCGGGCTCAGGCAATCCACTAACCTCAGCCTCCCAAGGCGCGGGATTACAGGCTGAGCCACCGAGCCCTGCTCAAAAACTATTTTAAAAATCACACAAAAATAAATCTAAACTAAATAACGAAAGCTGGAAAAGGCATATGTAATTGTAAATATACATTTTTTTCTTACAACTCTCTAAATAAAAAAAACAATGGGGATACATGTTTATAGAATATGTTAGCATAAAATATATGACAAAAATATAACAAAGAATGGAAGGAAGAATTGGAAATACACTATTTGGAGGTTCGTATATGACACATGAACTGATAAAGTATTTGAAGGTAGATTCAGATAATTAACAATATGCTTTATAAAATCTAGGGGAAATAATTATAAATTAAAAGTAGTATAAATATGAGACAATAGTATTTAAAATTATAAAATATAAGCAATTAATTTTTAAAAGACACCAAAAAGGGGGGAAAAAGAACAAACAAAACATACAGAAAACAGGTGAGAAAAATAATAAATTTTAATAAAACTGTAACAATATTTACATTAACTATCAATGATTTAAATCATTGTTTCAAATCAAAGACTGTCACACTGAATTAAAAATCAAGAACTAGCAACAATGAGATACCACTACCTGCCTTTTAGAATGGCTAAAATCCAAAACACTGAAAATACCAAATGCTAGCAAGTGTGAAACAGTCAAAATATTCTTTCATTACTGAAGGGAATGCAAAGTAGTACAATCACTTGGGAAGACTGTTTGGCAATTTCTTACAAAGCTAAGTACACCTTTACCATATGATCCAACAATCATGTTCCTTGGCATGTTCACTAAACAAACAAGCAAACAAACAAGAAAACCACTCTGCATACAAATATATGAGCAACTTTATTTATAACTGTCAAAGGTGGAAGTAATCAAGATACCCTTCAGGAGGTGAAAGATACGTTGATATTCTGGAATATTTGTCAACAATGAAAGGAAATGAGTAATCTAATCATGAAAAGACACGGAGAAATGTTAAATGCATATTCCTGAGTAAAGTAAGCCAGTTTGTAAAGATGATATACTATATCATTCCAACTACATGACATTCTTTAAAAAGGCCAAATTATAGAAATAATAAAAAGATTATTGACTGGCAGGGATTTACGGAAAAGGAAGTGTTAAATAGGTGAATCTTGGAGAATTTTTAAAGTAGAGAAATTATTCTGTGTGATAGTGCAATGGTAGATCCCTGTCGTTATATTTTGTCAAAACCTATGAAATGTTTATCATAAACAGCAAACCCTAATATAATATAAACTATAGGCTTCAGTTAATAATAAAGTATCAATATTGTTTCATCAATTATAACAAATATATCACACTAATGCAAAATGTTGACAATAGAGGAAATTGTCAGGAAGATGGGGGGAGAATGGGAGGATTATATAAGAACTCTGTCATTTCTGCTCAATTTTCTTTGAATCTTAAACTTCTCTAAAAAATGTTCAAGGACAATATTTATCTATATGCTAGTTATAAGAAACTTAGATTGAATATAAAGAAATAGTTAAATTAAAAGTAACTTGAATGCTAATACTAATCAAAAGAAAGCAGATATGATTATATTAATGACTGACAAGTTCAATTCAAAGCAAAACATAAGACCAAGAATTAAAGAAGGTCATTACGTAAAAATAAAATATTGATATGTTATCAATAACATAACAATTCTAAATAGGCATGCAGCTAACAACAGAACTTCAAAATGCATGAAGCAAAAATAGATAAAACTGAAAAGAAACATAGTCCGAACCACAATTATAGTTGGAAATTTCAATAACTTTCAACACCACATATTCAGTAATCAATAGAACAAATAAATAGAAAATTAGTAATAATGTAAAAGAACTGAACATCAAAATGAATATGAATTAATATAGACCACTTCATCCAATAATAGAAAAATACTCATAGTTTTTCAATTGCACATGAAAAATTCACCAAGACAGACAGTATTTTGGGCCAGAGTTCAGAAAACTTTTTCTATGAAGGGTAAAATAATAGATATTTTAGAGTTTTTGATTCATATAGTCTTTCTCACCACAACTCTTTGCTGTTGTAATATGAAAGCATGTGTAGACAATTTTTACATGTAACTACATGTATGAATCCCAAATGCATTATACTAAAGTAGAAGAGGCCGATATTCTAAATGTTGCATATTGTATGATTCCACTTATGTATCATCTTGGAAAAGACAACACTCAAGAGGTTGGTTCATATTAATGGTTGCCAAGGGCTAAGGTTGGTACAAAGATTAACTACAAAGTGTCAAGGGGAATGTTTGAGCAGTAATGGGACTGTCCTGTATCATTACTATGATGATGATTACATTAACTTATATGATTTTTAAAAACTCAAAGAACTGTACATTGATTGTCAGTAAACTTTACTGATAAACATTATGTTATATTCTAGAGAATCCCTGAAGATGACATAGAGACTGCCATTGTTTGTGAGAAGACTATGAAGGGTACCACCATCTACTCTAAATGAGTCTTAAACAAACTCCTTTTGCATTGTTTTATGAGTGACTGTTATTTTTTTATTTAAAAAAGGCTAATTTGAATGGCAGACTTCATAACATTAAATACTAGATTTGGCATATATGAAAATAAGTTTCAGCTCACCCAATATTCTTCTAGTTCCCACTACCCTGAAAGACAAATAATTTTTTGTAAAAGCTGTGTCTACTGGGCTTTTGTCACTTCTTGCCTGGACTATTACCTGATATCTTTTTCTTTTCCCTACATTTATTTACCAATGATATTTTATTCAAGTTCATCCTACTTAGACAATACATTATTTAAAATGAAAACCTTATTGCATAATTGAAAACACCTCATTTGCTCCCTGTTTTTTAAAATATGCATTCTAGATATTTTTCTGAAGGTGTACATTAGGGGCTGCCACTTGGAGTGGTGGTAAAGCAAATTGTACCCCTCATTTCCCCAAAGGCACTAATTTCAACAGGAAATTTCCCCCTTTATTTGTTCTATGAATTTAAACTCTCCCTCAAGAAATTCAAATACAATATTTTGCTTTCCAAGGTCCTTTCCAAACTATAATCTCTCATGATAAAGGACGTCTTCTTAACATGGCAAACAACTCTATTCTTTCCTCTCCAGCACGGTGTTTATTGCTTCTTGCCCTACTCCTCTAGCATGACTAAACAGTCATATTGCTGGCAATCTTTGTGTCTTGCTCATTGTAGTCCTACTATCTGGGAATGCCCTTTATTCTTTCCATTGCTTGGCTAACTTAAGCTTATATTTTCAGATTCATTTTAAGAGACTGTAAGAAACTTCCTTGACACCTTAGATTGGATTAGTTATTTCTTCTTATAATTTCATTTTATATGTTACTTTGAACACATTTTCACATGTTATTCTACTGCATTTTAAGTGACTAAGGCTACCCTTTGGGTCTCTTTTGGTCCCTTCCTATCTATACTCATTTCCTTAGTAATCTCATCCAGTTTATTGGCTTTATATACTATCTATATGCTTATGATTCACAAAATTATCTCCAATGTTGACATCTCCACTAAAATAAATATTTCTGTAATGAATTTCCTACTTAAATTTTCAAATTAAATGCCTAATAGGTATCTGAGTCTTATTCATACTAAATTCCTTTACCTTGCCACCCCAAAACTATTGCTTCTGAAATATTTCACTTTTATGCTAACAGCAATAGCCTTAGTTCAGTTGTCACCTAAAATCTATGAACCTAATTTTGAGTCCCCTTCTTTAACAAACAAATCTTTATATAAAATATACTTCTTAGCTTTTTAAATAAAAATATACTCATACAGTTCCATTTCTAATATTTCAGTACAATTCCCTTAGAGACCAGCCCTCGATCTAATTAAAAGCATTAACTACTCAAAATTCAAAAGAAAAAGTAACTATTTGAAATCTCACTAGAGCAAATGAAGTTCAACAGATTGTTAGAGGGATGTCAAAATACTGTTGATTTCATTCTCATTGTCCCTATAATTCCTGATGCTGCTGATTGTGTCTTCTCTTTCTTCCTTTCTTAGTCTTCATAGGTGTATGTCAATTTTTTAAATCTTTTTTTTAAAAAGCAGCTTATTGGTTTATTGCTTTTCTCTGTTTTCCTATTTTCAATATCATTGATGCATGGGCTTGTCTTTATTATTTCCTTCACTTTGCTTGATTTGGGTTTATTTTGTTCTTCTAGATTTTCAAAGGGAGCTTAAATTATTAACTTTAGACTTTTCTTATTTTCTACTATATGCATTTAATATTACAAATTTCTCACTCTACACATTTTGCTGTGTCCCACACATTTTGGTGTATTTTATTTTTATTCTGCTGGATGTGTGTTTGATTTCTCTTAAACTTTCCTCATTTACCAGTGGGCTACTTTGTTGTTTAGTTTCCAAGTGTTTGGAGATTTCTTTTGGTTTATTAATCTTTGGCTTGCATTGTTTCTGTTGCTAAGTCAAAAGCTATTTCTATTTTTTGCACCTGTATGCAGATTTCCTTTTTTTAAATATTTGCTTTTGAAATCTCATTTTGCATCTTTTATTTCTTTTCATTCCTTTTTATTGGAAAAATTTAAGCATATACAAAAGAAGCCAGAAAAGCACAAAAAGCAGAATATACTCATTAACAAGAATTGACAATTATAAATTCATGACCAATCTTCTTTTATCTATACTTACATTCATTTCATTTGCTTCTACTTTGTTTAATAATTTGAAGAAAATCCCAGATACAATGTTATTTCATAGCCCACATGTCTGTGGAAGACAAGACCATAAAAAGAAAAAGACCTACAATGCCATTATCTCACCTAGAATTAATAACACTCTCTTAACATCACTGAATACTTAGGAAGTAATCAAATTTCAAATTGCCATATATATGAATTATTATAATTATTATTGAGTTTGTATGAATCTGTATCCAAATAATATTTATGTGATTGGTTGACATTTTTCTTCTTCCTTTTATGTCAATAGCTTTAGGCATACAAGTGGTTTTTGTAAAAAACATATAACCCCATTAAAAGGTGGGCATACAATATGTACAGACATCTCTCAAAAAAAGATATACAAATTGTCTACAAACATGAAAAAATACTCAACATCATTAATCATCAGGGAAATACAAATTAAAACCACAATAAGATACCACTTTAAAGCAGAGTGTCATTATTTTTAAAATGTAAAAGCAATAGATGTTGCCAAAGACGCAGTGAAAAGAGAATGTTTATACACTGTTGGTGGGAATATAAATAAATGCAACCTCTAAGGAAATCAGCATGGAGATTTCTCAAAGAACTAAAAATTGATCTACCATTTGATCCAGCAATTCTACTACTTGGTATTTACACAAAGAAAAAGAGTTTGTTATGCAAAAAATGACAGCTACACATGCATGTTTACCACAGCACAATTCACAATTGAGATTATATGGCATCAACCAAAATACTCATCAACTAATCAATGGCTAGAGAAAATGAGGTGTATATACCATGGAATACTATTCAGCCATGATAAAGAGCAAAAAATGATGTATTCTGCAACAATTTGGATGGAATTGGAGACCATTATCCTAAGCGAAGTAATGCAGGAATGGAAAACCATACACCACATGCTGTCACATGTAAGTGGGAACAAAGCTGTGGATTTGCAAAGGCATGTAGAATGGTGTAATGGACACTGGAGACTCAGAAAGTGGAGGATGGAAAGGAACTGAGGCATGAAAAATCACCTATAGTGTACAATGTGCATTATTGGGGGTGATGGTTATGCCCAGTCTTCTTTACCATTTATACAATACATCCATTTTTTTCTTATAGTTACTCTTTAAAATCTTATTTTACAATTTTCTATCAACAATTCATTTATGGTATAACTTTGTATAAGTTTGTTGAACTCATATATGAGAATAAGTCAATATTTATATAAATATTTTTTAACCTCATTCATTTTTTTCAGGACCCCAATTAGACATATGTAATACTACTTGAAATTATCTAACAGGTTATTGATAATCTGTCCATTATTTTACTGTCTCTTTCTATGTCATCAAGTTACTGGATTTTATTTCTGTAGTGCTGATTCTGCTTTAAAGTCCATACTAAATACGCTTGTATTTTCAGTTCTAGGAGTTTCATATCCTTCATTTCTTTCTTCATCATATTCATGTTTTCCTTTAACTTATTTATTACACATACTTATAATAGCTTCTTTACAGTTTTTCCTTGCTAAACTGTAAATAAAACATCATTTTTGGTTTTTATGTTTTCTTTTTTTTTTCTATTAGTTTTAGGGCATTTTCCTGCTTCTTTACATGCCTAACGTGTTTTTTGTTTGATGCTAAATATTATTAATACTAGTTTTGAGTGGGATTTAATATACATATATGTAGTGTTAGACTTTATTTTGGTTAGTAGTTAGGTTACATGTTAATTAGCTTGACTCTTTGGAGGCTTTTTTTAGGCTTGTTATTTAAAGTCTAGAATAACATTTACTCTTAGACTAATTTATCCATACTAATAAAATTTGATTATCCTAGAGTCCATTCTGAAAATTTCAGATGATTTTAGGTTGTTGCCCTATAGACATGTAGAAAGTAAAATTTCTCACAGATGGATTTTAAGTATTTTTAGGCTTACAGTTCCCTATCATTGTTTCTACTCCAGAGATCTTTCTTTACGCAGTCTGAAAAGTAACTCTTAGTCAAGATAATTGCAGAAACCAACTCATTTGTAATTCACTGTGATCTGGCATCCTTCATAAGTGGTTGGTGCACAAACTCATTGGTTGGAAAATACTTAGACTTTTGCTCCTGATTACCTTCTCTAGAATGGGAAGAATAAAGTTTTCAAAATTCTGACAATAAATCATGAATACTAGTTACAATTTGATACATCTTAACTCTTAACTCATTTTCTTAAAAAATACTGTTATTGTCTCACGGACAAAACGATTCATTTTCCAGTCATGCTTTAAATACAAATGAAAGCCTTTATGACTAGGTAAAGATCATCTGCAAATGCAAACTTTCAACCTCTAATAGCTATTTTCAGTTATACCTATTACCACCCTCCCCAACACACATGCAACTGCTTGCTGAAAAATTCTTTCATCTGTCAGTCTTGATTATGAAACAACAGATTTTATAATCATTTGTCC
This sequence comes from Tarsius wallacei, assembly GCA_963574415.1. NCBI lineage: Eukaryota > Metazoa > Chordata > Mammalia > Primates > Tarsiidae > Tarsius > Tarsius wallacei. The sequence continues at coordinate 10,895 of CAUYQG010147862.1, read as the reverse complement.
CTAAAAAGATCCCTTAATAAATATAGTACCAAAATGTTTCTAATTAATGTGTTTTGTATGTATTTATCATTATTCATTTTTGGTTGTCTTTAGAACAAAAGCTAAGAGGACCAGGACTTATTTCCATTTAAGAATTTCTGTTTAAGTGAGAAGCAACAGACAAGGAAGAAGGCCTGAGTTGGGCAGGGGTAGCTCCACTTTTATTCAGTATGCTTCACATCAGCAAGATACAGCACGAGTCTTCCTTGTGTATTTTGTTAAAGTATAAGTCTATTAAAATTTGTGAATACTGGACATCAACTTATTGAACCTCATTCTTCTAGTTATAATTAATAATCTATGAACCTCTAGGCAGAGTAGAATTAAAATAAACAAGTCAATAGCTTGTGACATTACATTCTTCATATATTTGTTCAACCTTTCATGGAGAGAAAGCAAATGTTATGTGGGCAAACGCCTGGAAAGAAACCTTAAACTAGGGATTCACCATGCTTGCATTATGCTGAACAGTTCAGTTCTGTTTCAAATAAGCCTTTCCTTCTCAACAAGAGTAAAACCAACATTTTCCTAGACATACCTCCTATAGAAGAGAGTTTAATGATGCTCTGTAGTTAGCTGATTATGACTTTTGGAAACTCAATGCTCAACTTGAAAGTATAAAAATTTACTGATATATAAGAATATAAGCTATCCCCTATCCTATTTTTGAGCTAATTTCTAAAAAACTCACTTTTATTAATCTTGTTATCTTTTGAAGGAAATCTTAATATGAAGATAAGTGTAAAGGCTCTTATGTATAGGCATTTAGATAACTGCCTGGTTTTGATTTCAGGGCTGACTTCAACGCCAAGCCATTTTTATTGATTCAGAAAAAATCACATTTATTTAGTTGTTTATTTATTTTTTATTATTCCAGTTGATTTAAATGTTTTTACCAATCAGCATGCACAGAGAGGTCTGAACATAGGTGAATCAGCTGGGAGCAGTTCACAGCTTCTCCCCAAATGCACAAGGTGAACAGGGGAACAGATTTGAAACTTTTGCAGTCAGCAGCTGCAACCAAATAGCCTAACCCCGACTCACAGTGGATGAGTGGTAGTGAGTTCTAAAATGACCCAGCACCCTCTTCCCAGTGATTTGCAAGCTGTGTGATTCAGGCAGGCAATGTCCTGAGCAACACAGGCATGGAGTGCTGAGCATAGGCAGATCAGCTAGAGGCAGTTCACAACCTCCCCCCCAACCACACAGGGTGAACAAGGGGACAGATTTGAAGCATTTGCTATCTGAAGCTGCAACCGAAGTAAGGATAAGTTTTAAAGTGACCCAGCACCCTTTACCCAGTGATTTAGGAGACTTGTGATTCAGGTGGGCAACATCCTGATCAGCACACCCAGAGAGGCCTAAACATTGCCGTATCAGCTGGAGGCATTTTGAGCCTCCCCTCAACCACTTGAGGTGAACAGGGAGACAGATTTAGATGTCAAAGGCCCTTCCCCTCTACAACCCCTCCCCACTACAGTGAACTAAGAGAAACAGTGCTTGGATCACACCTGCAAGAATAAGTTTCAACAATGAATAGCAAACCTATAGTTATAGCCCTAGAATCACAGAACCTGTCACAAGAGGGAGACTCCCTCTCAAAGAGACATACTAGAGCTGAGAACTTTATATCAACTTTTGTTTTGTTTAGTTTTTTGAGGGAGGGGGGTTACTGTTTTGTCTGTTTGATTATCTCTTTTGGTTGCTTTGTTTGTTGGTTGGGTTTCTCTTCTTTCCTTCTTCTATTTCAATTTATTTGTTCTTTTTCTTTTTTATGTTGTTTTCTTTCTTCTTTTCTTTTTTTATTTGTCTTTCCTCTTTTTCTCTCTTTTTCCTCCTTTCTCATTTTTCTTTCTTTTCTCTCTTATAGCCTGTCTTGGACTCAGGGGTTATGCAAGCATACCCACTTAAAGGTCATATTGTACAGAGATGGAGAGCAAGTCTTAGCTGGCCCATTAACCAGATAGCAAATGTTATGACCTGCATATAAGTTCAGAATCCTTGCAGACTCCCCACCCCCAGTAAGTGCTCAAAACTGTAAATAGACAGCATAATGCCCCATCCATATCCCTATTTCATAATTGAACAAACTGGGAGCCTCACTCAAGGAAGGACAGAAGGTAGTGCAAATATCAGAAGTGACTGCTTCTACATTTTCCACTGAGAAACAGAATTTTTAAAAAAGATAAGAGAATGCTACAAATGAAGAAAAACCAACAAACAACTGCCAGTAACCACCAGAATCCCAGCAAAGAGTTGGTGCTAGAAAGAACAGCTACTGGGGCACAAACAATGATTATCTCTGAGAATGGCAGTACCTAGAAGGTAGTTGGTACTTATAGAGATCAGAGAATTGTTGGATAGAATGAATAAAAATTTTTTAAAAGATGAGGACTAAAGCTAAATAAAATTGCAACAGAGCTGGACAGACTCAAGAAAACATACTTAGAAATAACAGAAATAAAGAATTCCATCCAAGAGATAAATAAAAATCTGACAAGCATGGGAAGCAGAATTGACCAAGCAGAAGAAAGAATCTCAGGCAGGATGAACAAAATATGGAATTAACCCATTCTATTAAAAATATAGAAAAAAATTATGAAGAAAGAGGAAAGTCTCCAAGAGATGTGTGATTTTATCAGCAAACCAAACCTAGGTCTGATTGGAATAACTGAAATAGAAAGAGAAACAGAAAACACCTTGGGACAAACATTCCATGAAGTCATCCAAAAAACTTCCCTCATCTGGCCAGAGACTAGACAGTAACAAGAGATTCAGAGAACCCCTGTAAGACATTTTATGAGAAGACCAACCCCTAGACACATAGTAATTCACCTACACAAAGTAGGTATAAAATAAAAAATTCTAAAGGAAGCAAGGGAAAAAGGTCAGACTACCTACTGGGGAAGACCAATCAGAATTGCTACAGAATTATCTGCAGAAACACTACAGGCCAGAAAGAATTAGACCCCAATATTTAAAGTTCTCAAAGACAAACAATTTCAACCAAGAATTTTTTACCCAATCAAGCTAAGCTGCATCCATGACAGATAATTAAAATCCTTCCTGGACACCAATCCCTAGGAGAACATGCTGCTTCAAGACCAACTGTACAGGAGATTCTTTAAAAGGTGCCATGCAAAAAAGAAACCAAAGAAAGAGCTTATATTTCACAAGTTCACAAAAAAATACAGAAGCAGCAGAACACACAGCATACCTGCAAAAATGAAAACACACACATATATGAACACAACAGCTAAACAAAAACTAAACAACCTTATAAGAGCATTATGTCAGAGACAAACCCTCACATTTCAATAATTATCCAGAATTAAAATGGATTAAATGTACCACTGAAAAGATATAGACTGAACATTAGATAAAGACACATGACCCAGTAAGTGCTGCCTCCAGGAAACTCATCTCCCAAAAAGGATGCCCACAGACTCAAAGTTAGAGGATGTAAAACAAATTTTCAGTTGAATGGATCACAAAAGTAGGCTTTAAACTATCAAAAATTTAAAAAGATACTAAAAGACACTACATAATGATAAAAGGTTCAATCCATCAACAAAAAATATCCACCCCAAGCATATATGCACCCAACACAGGAGCACCAGCTTTCATAAAGCAGCTACTGTGTAAACTAAAAAAAGATTTTGACTCTAACACTATCACAGGTGGAGACCTAAATACCCACTAACAACCCTAGATAGATAATTGAGGCACAAATCAACAAAGAGATATAACTATTCAACTTGCCACTTGACCAAATGTATTTAGTAGATAATTACAGAACACTCCACCAAACAACCACAGAATATACATTCTTCTCATTACCACATGGAATTTACTCCAAGATCAACCACATCCTCAGCCATAAATCAAGCATAAACAAATTTCACAAGATTGGAATACTGCCATGCACCTTCTCAGAACACAATGAAATAAAAATAAATATCACCATCAACAAAGTTTTCCCCAAACCCACAAAGACATGGACACTAAACAACATAAGGCTGAACAAATACTGGGTCAACGAAGAAATCGAAACGGAAATTAAAGGTTCCTGAAAATGAAGAAATATCTTACCAAAACCTCTGGGATGCCAAGAAAGTAGTACTAATAGGGAAATTTATATCGTCACAAATACACATAAAAAAAATAAAGAGAAAGCAAGTTAACAGACTAACAAATGATCTAAGGGAGTTGGAACAGCAAGACCAACAAAATCCTAACTTCAGAAGAAAAATCCAAGCCGGGCTCAGTGGCTCAGCCTGTAATCCCGCACTTTGGGAGGCTGAGGTGAGTGGATTGTCTGAGCCCGCGGGTTCGAGACCCACCTGGGCAACTTGGCGAGACCTCATCTCTACAATAAATCAAAAATTAGCAGGGCGTGGTAGTACACGCCTGTAGTTCCAGCTACTTGGAAGGCTGAGGCGGAAGGATCGCTGGAGCCCAGCAGGTTGAGACATGGTGGCCCGGAGCGGCCACTGCACTCTAGTCAGAGTGAGATGTCAACTCAGAAAAAAAAAAAAAGAAGAAGAAGAAAAATCCAGATTGTCCAAGTAGAGTCTGAAATGCAGACATAAAACACAAAAATACCATAGGAAAAAAATCAATCAAACAAAAATTTTGTTCTTGAAAGGATAAACAAGGACAAGCATGGTGACTCAAGCCTGTAATCCCAGCAGATTGGGAGGCCGAGGTGAGAGGATTGCCTGAGCCCATGGGTTTGTGACCAGTCTGGGCAATGTGGTGAGACCTCCTCTCTACAATAAGTTAAAAAATTAGCCAGGCAGTAGCATGCACCTGTAGTTCTGGTTACTTGGAAGGCGAAGGCAGAGGGATCCCTGGAGCCCAGCAGTTGATGCTGGGGTGGCCATGAGCATGCCACTGTGCTTCAGTCAGGGTGACAGAGAGAGATTCCAATCAAAAAAAAAAAAAGAATAAATAAGATTGATGGACCCCTAGCCAGATTGACCAAAAGAATTTTTTTAAAGGAAAAACAAAAACCAAATAAACAATCAGAAATGCAAAAAATTCAAGTCACAACTGACCCTGAAGAAATACAAATGATTATGAGAGATTACTGTGTACACCTGTATGAAAATAAACATGATAACCTAAATGAAATGGAAGACTTTCTAACATTACAAACATCCCAAAGTTGAAGCAATTGATATCTAAATGGATAACAACACAGGAAATTGGAAATCTACTCTATCATAAGAAAACAACCTATTAAAACATAAAATAAAAATAAAGCCCTGGACTAAACACATTTCCAATGGAATTCTAAAATCATACAGGGAGGAGCTGATACTAATTCTATTGAAAGTATTGCAGGCAATTAAAAAAGATGGAACCCTCCCCAAATCATTTTATGATGCTAAAATTACACTAACACACAAACTGGGTAATGATCCAACAAAGAAGGAGAACTACAGGCCAATATCCTTGATGAACATAGATGCTAAAATTCTCAACAAGATTCTAGCACTCCAGACCCAACAACATATCTCAAAAATCATCCACCATGACCAAGTAGGATTCATCCACAGGGTGCAGGACTGGTTCAACATCTGCAAGTCCATAAATGTAATTAAATACATCAAAAGTTGTAAAAACAAGAATCACATGATTATGCCATTAAATGTGGAAAAGCTTTCAATAAGATTTAGCATCTTTTCTTGATGAAAACCCTTGAACACCAAGGCATTGAGGGAACATACTCAAAATAGTAATATAAACCTACAGAGAACACATTGCTAAATGGACAGAGACTGGAAACATTTCCCCTGCCAACCAGAACAAGACAAGGCTGCCCACTCTCACCCCTCCTCTTTAGCATATTGTTGGAAGTCTTAGTTAGAGCAATCAGACAAGAAAAGGAAATCAGGACTATCTAAATAGTAAAAGAAGTCAAATTACCCCTCTTTGCAGATGATATGACACCTCAAAAATCAAAGAGAATCTGTCAAAAAGCAACTAGCATTGATAAAGGACTTTGGCAAAGTCTTGGGGTACAAAATGACTTGCACAAAACAGTTACATTCTTATGCATCAACAACAAAGGGCAGAGAATCAAAGAATAAGCACAATCCGTTTCACAATAGCCACATAAAAAACGAAATACCTCAGCATCTTCCTAACCAGAAAAGTGAAAGTCCTTTACAACAAAAATGGCAAAACACGGCTCAAAGAAGTCAAAGCTGACACAAACAAATGGAAAATTATGCCATGCTCAAGGATTGGAAGAATCAACATTGTTAAGATGTCCATCCTACCAAAGGCAATCTACAGGTTCAATGCTATACCCATTAAATTACCAACTTCATTCTTCTCAGACCTGGATACAATACAGAAATTCATATGGAAACATAAACGACCACAAATAGCACAAACAATCCTTAGGTATCACACCTCCAGACTTTAAACTTTATTATAATACTACAATAATCAAAACAGCCTGGTAAGGGTACAAGAACAAGCATATAGACCAATGGAATAGAACTGAGATTCCAGAAGCAAAACCCCAATTTCTCAACCACCTCATCTTTGACAAAGCCTCCAACAACAACCACTGGGGAGAGAACCTATTCAGCAAATTGTGTTGGGAAAACTGACTCACCATGTGCAGAAGAATGAAACAGAACCTGTACCTATCACCATACACAAAAAAATCAAATCTAAATGGATCAAAGACCTAAATGTAAAACATCAAACCTTAAGAATCTTAGAAAATGCTGTAGACACCCTTATGGAAATCGGAATAAGCAACAAATTTCTGATCAAAACCCCAAAAGCACATGTCATAAGAAACAAGATAGACAAGTGGGGACCTCATCAAACTGAAAAGTTTCTTCAAAACACAAGAAACCATCAAGAGAGTGGGAAGACAACCCACATAATGGGAAAAAATATTTGCCAACTGCATATCTGACAAAGGTTTAACATCCAGGGTCTACAATGAGCTCAAACCTGCCAAAAGGAAAAAGGACAAACAGCCCCATTAAAAAGTGGGCAAAAGACGCAAATAAACACTTCTCAAAAGAAAACATACGAGCGGCTAACAGACACATGAAAAAATGCTCAGACTCACTAATCATCAGAGAAATGTAAATCAAAACCACATTGAGATACCACCTAACTCCGCCAAGAATGATAATCATTTTTTTGAACAAAAAACAACAGATGCTGGTGACGATGCAGAGGAAAGGGAATGCTTCTGTATTGTTGGTGAGAATGCAAACTAGATCAACCTCTATGCAAAACAGTGTGACAATTCCTAAAATAACTAGAAATTGACCTTCCATACAAGCCAGCAATTCCCCTTCTGGGAATATACCCAGAGAAAGGCAAATCACTCTACAAAAAAGATACCTGCACATGCATGCTCATTGCAGCACTGTTCACGATAGTGAAAACATGGAACCAGTCGTGCTGACCATCAAAACTGGACTGGATGAAAAGTGGTACATATACATTATGGACTATTATGCAGCCATAAAGAAGAATAAAATTATGGACTTCACAGCATCTTGGATGTCACACTCAGTGATCTATCACAGAAACAAAGAAATGAGTACCAGGTGTTCTCACTCATAAGCAGACCCTGAACTTTTACCATAATACAATAAGAAAGGGATAGGCAGTAGTAGCAGGACACTTCAAGGGAAGTGTGGGGTGGGAGGTGCAAAACATCAGTAAGCATACCTGATCTCAAACCAGGTGATGCCAGGACAAAGGGAGGCCCAAACTTCACCTGTATGATGACAATTTTCATACTTAAATCTGAATTGTATACCACATCTTTAAAATTAAAAAAAAATTAAGTGATCTTATATGTTAATGTCAAATACTGGTCTTTTTTTTATTCCATTAATCTATTTGTTTATTCTTGCATTAAAACTACAATGCTTATTTAATACAACTTTAAAGTTAGTATTGGGAATCTAATGGTATAATTCATTCCAATTCTGTTCCTTATATATTCTAGGGGTTAGGTAATTTTTTCCTGAGTTGTATAATTTTATTTTTTTAATTTTTTATGCTATTTTTATCTTAATTTACTGGATAAAGCCATTGCATCTAGATGTATGGAGTGTTTTAGAAGTACATTGTTTTGAAGTTCATAATAGGTTTTTTTTCCTTAACTTTAAAACTAAAGTACAATTCAGGGTCAGGAATACAGATGGTCATTATGCAGGTACCCTTGTTGATGAGGTGTGCCCCCACTCTCCTGGCAGTTTCCCACTGGTGCCAATCCCTTCCATATGGTATTATGATAATTTTTCAAGGTCCGCTTATGAATGAGAACATGTGGTACTCAGTTCTTTGTTTCTGTGATAGATAACTCAGTACTACAGACTCTAAGTCCATCCAAGTTGTTGTGAAGTTCGTAGTTGTGTCCTTCTTTATGGCTGTGTAATATTCCATTGTGTAGATGTACTTTTTTTTATCCAGTTCACTTTTCGTGGGCAGCATGGTTGGTTCCATCCTTTTGCTATTGTGAATAATGCTGCAATAAACGTGTGTACAGGTATCTCTTTCATAGAGTGATTTGAGTTCCTTCAGGTATATTCCTAAAAGGGGAATTGCCAAGTCATATGGAAGGTCAATTTTTAGATTTTTTAAGAATCAACACACTGTGTTCCACAGAGGATGTGCTAGTTTACAATCCCACCAACAGTGTAGAAGTGTTCCCTTTTCCTGCATCCTCTGTTGTTTTTTGAGTTATTGATGATGGCCATCCTGACTGGAGTTAGGACTTCAGTGTGGTTTTGATTTGCATTTCTTTGATGATTATTGAGGTTGAGCATTTTGTCATGTGTCTGTTGGCTGCTCATCTGTCTTTTGAGAACTGTCTATTCATGTCTTTTGCCCACTTTTTTTTTCTTTTCTAATTTTTTTTTTTTTATTTATTGTAGCCCACTTTTTAAAGTGCTGTTTATTTGTTTTTTTTTTTCTTTTTGGCATGTTTGAGTTTCTTGTAGATCCTGGATGTCAGGCCTTTGTCAGATATTCAGTTGAACCAATATTTTTTCCCATTCTGTGGACTGTCTCCTCACTCTCCTGATGGTTTATTTTGCTTTGCAGAAGCTTTCCAGCAATGAGGTCCCACTTGTCTATCGTATCTTTTATGGCGTGGGCATTTGGGGTTTTGTTCAGGATTGGTTACCAGTCCCAATTTCCATAAGGATGTCCTCTGCATTTCCCACAGTTCTTATTGTTTGAGATTTTACATTTAGGTCTTTGATCCACTTAGACTTGATTTCTGTGTATGGTGATAGGTAGGGGTCTTGTTTTAATCTTCTACATGTGGCCTGAATAGGTTCTCCTCTCCTAAGTGGTTGCTGGTGGAGGCTTTGTCAAAGATGAGTTGGTTGAGAAATTGAGGTTTTGCTTCTGGAATCTTTATCTTTTTCCATCGACCTATATGCCTGTTCTTATACCCTTACTAGGCTGTTTCGATTATTGTAGTCCTATAATAAAGTTTAAAGTCTGGAGGTGTTGATACCTCCCACTTCGTTTCCTTTGCTAAGGACTGTTTTGGCTATTTGTGGTTGCTTATGTTTCCATATGAATTTCTGTATTGTGTATCTAGGTCTGAGAAGAATGATGTTGGTAATTTAATAGGTATAGCATTGAACTGTAGATAGCCTTAGGTAGAATGGACATCATAACAATATTGATTCTACCAATCCATGAGCATGGAATATTTTTCCATTTGTTGGTGTCATCTTTGATTTTGTGAGCAGTGTTTTGTAGTTTTTATTGTAAAGGTATTTCATTTCTCTGGTTAAGAAGATGTCAAGGTATTTCATATTCTTGTGGCTATTTTGAATGGGATTGTGTTTTTTGGGGGGGTTTCTGTTTGTTCATTATTGGTGTATAGGAATATGATTATCTTTTGCACATTTATTTTATGCCTTGAGATTTTGCCAAAGTCTTCCTTAAGTGCAAGAAGGCTTTTCACAGATTCTCCTGGGTTTTCATGGTATAGGATCATTTCATCTGCAAAGAGGGATAATTTAACTTACTATTTTCCTGTTTGGATACCCCTGATTTCCTACTCTTGTCTGATTGCTCTAGCTAGGCCTTCCAACACTATGTTGAACAGGAGGGGTGAGAGTAGGCAGCCTTGTCTTGTTCTGGTTTTCAGGGAAAATGGTTCCAATTTCTGTCTGATTAGCAGTGTGTTGGCTGTGGGTTTCTAGTAGATGGCTCTTACTATTTTTAGGTGTACCATCTATGCCTAGGTGTCCAAGGGTTTTTATTAAGAAGGGAGGATGGATTTTATCAAAAAGCTTTATCTGCATCTAATTATATAATCATGTAGTTCTTGTTTTTACATCTGTTGATGTATTTAATTAGGTTTATGATCTTGCAGATGTTGAACCAGCCTTTTATCCTAGAGATGAAGTTGATTTGGTCATGGTGGATGAATTTTGAGATGTGTTGTTGGATCTGGTTTGCTCGAAGCTCATTGAGAATTTAGCATCTATGTTCAACAAGGATATTGGCCTGTAGTTCTCTTTCTTTTGGGGATCTTTACCTGGTTTGTGTATCAATGTGATGCTAGCTTCATAAAATGATTTGTGGAGAGTTCTGCCTTTCTCTATTGCCTGGAATACATTAAATAGGATTCGTATCAGTTCCTCCTTCTATGTTTTGCAAAATTCTGCTGGAATGCCATATGGTCCGGTGCTTTTCTTTCTTTTTTTTTTGGAGATCGTTTTCTTATGATGAAGACAGTTTCCTGGGTTTTTATTGGGCTATTTAGAGTCTCAGTCTCTTCTTCAACCTCGGGAGGTTATGTGATGTCAGAAAGTCCTCAATTTCATTTAGGC
>CAUYQG010147860.1:0-21937 GCA_963574415.1 Tarsius wallacei | reverse complement strand
CACGCCCGGCTAATTTTTTGATTTATTGTAGAGATGAGGTCTTGCTTGCCCAGGCGGGTCTTGAACCCGCGGGCTCAGGCAATCCACTCACCTCAGCCTCCCAAAGGCGCGGGATTACAGGCTGAGCCACCGAGCCTGGCTCACTCTTGCCTTTTATTGTATCTTCCCATACTACAATATAAGCCTCTGTTGTTGTTACAGAAAAGTGCCCTTACTTCCTCCCCAAGAGGGAAGTTATAAATCCAGTTGCATAGTCCCCATCAAACCCCAAATTTCTAAAAGAATATAAAGTAAAATTTCCCTTATGCTGCAGCTTGTCCCAATGTTCTTCACCCCCAGTCTAGATCTCCACCCCAGCCTGGACTTGGTGCAGAGCCCTCCTCTTGGTCTGAGTCTGAATTGAACTGGTAGCCTTCTGAGTGGCTTCCAGCAGGGGATAGACCAGTATTACTAGGTGCAGTATTTGCTGCATCCAAAACCCAAAGAGGCTCTCCAAGAATTGAATGTCTGTCTTTGTGGTAGTAGGTGTGAGGTGTAACAGCTTGTCATTTACCATAAACCGAATGTTTCCTATTTCCCAGACTGCCAGAAACATATCTCCATGACTGTCATACCTCCAAGATTTTTACTGATGTGGCAGGCTCTTACATTTTCAGAGCTTTATCTCTCACTCTGTTGCACACATGTATCTTCCTGGGACATCTGGAGAACTTGCCATTTCCTGCTCCACAGGGCAAATTAACCCGATGTTATCAATATAGTTAGCTGATGTGATGATTTGCAGGATGTCAAGATAATCAAGATCTCTATGGATTGTAGGACAACAAAAAGGCAACAGCATTTACATAGCCCTGCAGCAAGGCAGTGAATGTTCTCTCTTCTGTGTGAAGGTGATCTGTGTTTGATCTTTCCTACTGAAAGAGAGTGCTTTCACTAGATCAAAATCTACAAACCAGATTTTTTGTTGTTGTTGATTTGTTGAAGCAAAGACACCATGTTTGACCAGCTGTCACTTGGTTTAGATTACAGTTGCCCTTCAATAGGAATGTGATGAGGAGCATCACCTTCTCACCCTTTAAATCTTTGAGAACTAATCTAAAACCACTGGGGTATGATTTTGCTTCTGATTTATCATCCTGGCAGGGGTGGAAGGAGTTTCAGGAGATTCTACATGCCTTTTCCTATTATAATGATCTTGAAATCACAGATAAGGGGACTAATGTGAGGACTCTGTCAGTTCTAGGTATCCAATTACAAACCCAGAGATAAAGGGTAAGTCTGTGAACCTACTAGACTCATAGAAAAATAGACATAGGTCAGAATTTCATTATCCCCAGGTCTCCACCCTAACTGGAGATCTGCACTCTAACTGGAGGATCATGATGGCTTTTTGAGTATCCAGGTATCAATTTCAGTTCAAACCCTATATCTTACAAAAATATTTGGGGATTTCCCCAATGAACAGTTACCCTTACAAATGGTAGCAAGACCTTTCTGAAAAGACTATGTATTTATTATATAGTCTTACAGTAGTTGTGCAGGGTCCTTCCTCAAGGAGATATATAATCTTCTCTTTAACCAAAAAGCTTTGTCTGTAATTCAGCGTAGGTCAGAAACATTGCTTAATGAATATACATGATTTTCCACTGAGGCAGATGATGTGATGTCACCATCTGGTCTCTTGCTGTCAAGTTTTTTGATTACACAAATTGAGCAACACTTTGGTCAGCTGGTCAGTGATCTCACCCCTAGATACAAATGATCTATAAGTCATTGGTACAGATCCTATAGGTCTAGTCCCCTCATTTAAACTCCAGCCTTCTTGCCAATTATGGAAATTATTTCTACCTTGTTGCAGAAAGCCAAGTGCACACCTGGCCTCTACTACTCCAGAATCTACCATCCCCATGAATAGTATGGAGCCCTGATCTGTTAACAACATCTGCAGCTGATCTACAGAAAGATCCAATGAGCTAAAAAATGCTGGGGTACATTCCCCAGTGCATTCCATATTGCCTTAGAGAAGGGAGTGTTCATTCTGGTTTTCACTGGTAGGTTCCAGGGTTTACATAGTAAGTCCATTCTAATATCTCTATATCCTGAGACTTTTGACCCCTTCTTCCTTATTATCTTACCAGAAAGTTCTGGAATCTCGACTTCATTTTCCATACACTACATCTATGGTTTGAGCATGTTCCCTAAAGTTCATGTGTTGAAAAATTAATCCTAAGGCAACAGTTGTGAGAGGTGAGACCTTTAAGAGGTAATTAGGTCATGAAGGCTCTGTCTTCATGAATGAATTAATGCCATTGTCATGGGAGTGGGTTAGATATCATGGGGGTGGTTTCCTGATAAAAAGGATAAGTTTGGCCTCTTCCTTTCATACTCTCTTGTGCTGTCTTGCTCTTCTACCATGGGATAAACAGCAAGAAGGCCCTCATCAGATGCCAGCACCCTGATACTGGACATCATAACTCCAGAACTATGAGAAATAAATTATCAAGTCTATGGTATTCTGTTATAGCAACACAAGATGAACTAAGACAGCCACCATCACATCCAAAATTCAAGGAACCATCCCAACCAACTATTAAGTTTAGCTCCAGAAGTCCTTGTCAGAACTTGAGTCCCAAGGATGGGTATCACCATGTCAAAAAAGTGTGCCCTATCCTACATTATATTTCACCTTGTCTTCACTTATGCAACGCCCCAAATTTTACTTTCACATGTGTTCTTCTATTTCTCTGATATATATTGGTGACATCCTTCCTACAATACATTTGGCATGCAAACTATTTTATTCCAGAACTTTCCCTGTTGGGCTGTGTTTACTCTGGTTATCAACCTGGAGATAATGAGACTTTTGAGAAAAACAAACATTGTCTTATAAAGTGCCTGCCTCTGGTATGTTTTTGTGTGGTCTCCATGGAAGCTGAGGTTGCTTTTCTCTGGTGAGGGGTATAAGGTTGCATTTTCTAGGCTGGATTTTTGAGACTCTCTGATTCCCATCGAAAGGACCCAAATCCTAGAGTTCAGTGTCCCACTTTCTTCTAATTGCTGTATTGACCTTGACACAGAGAATCTAGGAAGGCTGTGCACTCAGCTCTGCCACCATACAGTTTGATTCTGAGTCCTATTTTTCAGAAAAATCTGCCTTGATGTTTTAAGAGTTGAGAGTCTACCTGACAGCCATAAAAAGGCTCTTGGCTTTAACAGTGTACCTTGAGTAAGCAGTGGGTCACTCAGCCTATTATTTTCTTTCTTCAGTGTTTCAAATGCTGTTTTAAAAAAAGCCAGCCCACTTCATGACCTTTATAGTTATCAGTGTTCAGACACTGCATATTCCAATGACTCACCTTCCACTTGAACCTCATCTCAACTAATCACAGGTAGTTAGTAAACACAGCCCTAGTAGCTGGGATGCCACTTCTTGCTAGAGGTTCTCATTGCTTCACTCTTGGCTCTAAATGTTGAAACCTAGTTTACTAAGTTGACTAGTATCCCCTTCCCCTCACTAAATTCACATTTATCTGGAACCTCAGAAGGTGATCTTATTTGGAGATAGGGTCTTTGCAGATGTAATTAGTTAAGATGAGGTCGTATTAGATTAGGGTGACCCTAAAATGACTTGTGTCCTTCTAAGAAGGCCATGTGAAGAGACACAGAGACCAATAGGAAAGAAGACCATATAATAATAGAAACAGAGACTGGAATGCTGCAGCTACAATAAAAAAGACCAAAGCTTGCCAGTAGCCCGTAGATACTAAGAGACAAGCACAGAACAGATTTTACTTCAGAACCTCCAGAAGAAATCAACCCTGAAGACATCTTGGTTTCAGATTTCTGGCCCGAGCTGTGAGATAATATATTTCTTTTGTTTTAAGCCACCCAGTTAGTGGTACTTTGTTTTGCCAGTCCAAGGAGACTAATGCATCCAAGTTCCCAAGAAAGCAGCATCTGAGGCAGAGATCTTGTATGCTGTTACTCCTGAATTATTACACATTAGATGTTAATACTCCTGTATTAGGGATAAAGAGAGAGAGGGTTAGAAGAGTGGATCAGGGAAGAGAGGATGGCCAACGTGAGGATGTGATAGCTAGCTGGTTGCCATTAACTGTAGAACCATCTGGGGAAAACATATTAACAATGTTTCAATACTATCTATTGAAGACAGAAGGGAATAATACTATATCCACATGGTCACATTTTCTTTTGATCAAAAGTTCACCCATGGGACAGGACATTATTAGCTCACCTCCACTTACAGGGTACACATGGATTGGCACTGGGCTTTCTTGGAGGGATATCTGAACTATTGTAGGCCTGTGTGTGAAAGTATGATCTAAAGAAGAGAGAGGAGGAAAAATGCACTGGCAGCTCCTTTTCTTGACCTCCTGTCTCCTGCAAATGCTTTCCATTGTCTGGACCCAGCTAGAAGTCAGCTGCATAAGGAGCCTGAAAAAGAAAACCTACAAATGTTTTTTGTTGCAAAGCAGAGAAGGTGAGAAATGACTCTCAGAGCCAGTCAGCCAGGGACAGACATAGTAGGCACGGTGGTACTGGGAAAGGTGCAGTGATGACATCTGACAATCTGTCCTGGCTGCCTGCAAGACAGCCTCCTGCTTTAGGTGATGTGCTGGCTCTGCCTTTGTGGCTCACTAAGCATAGGGACTACTGTCTAGCAGACAGTCCTCGTGACCAGGGGACCATTAAGCCAGTGTTCTGACTCTTCTCTCAAAGCTGCCCTATGCAGGTTACCTAGGGAAGTCCCATTTATGAGACTGAATAGGGGAGCCCCAAAATATCCAGATTAAACAATGGTAAGTAATTATGTTTAATAACTACTTGTTATTGTTTAATTGCACTAAACTATCAAATACTTCTATTTCCATTCATTACCAAGTGGGTCAATGAAAAACAGGAAAGTAAGGGCCTATTTTATAGACTTCATAACATAATTTGCATTAGTAGAGGGTTGAGGGTTTGTCTACTGTCATGGGTATGAAGTACTAGTCATGTTGAGCCTCACTAAATTTTGTGGGGAGGAGCATACTGAGGTTTGACAGATTACACAGTGGGCAAGCATGGCACAATCACTACAGGCAAGAAATGCTTAGAAGGCTATAGAAAATAGTATGATACTTCTACAAATGCCACATCAGAAATAAATATGGTTTGTTAGGAGTTCAGCAAGACGGAGCTTTGGATCCAGATGGACCACTGACCAACAGTGTGAACAAACAAAGCTTTTCTCCAGCCTCTTCCCTGCTCGCTTCAATTTTTGGAAAAGTTTCACTACCACATTACTCACAAATTAAATTATACCAGTCAGTGCTTTTGGTGAACATAGAGGTCACCTTTTAATTTTCTCCAATCTTTTCTGCTATAGAACAAATTGCATAATGCTGTCTTGGCTTCTGTCGCCTGTAACGTGGTCTTTAAGAATTTAATCTCAAATAAATTCTGGTAGAGTAACTCCCACGTAATCCTTTTCGGCCTAGTATTTGCCAAAGTCTTATGAAAGAGGAAGACTGCAGCTCAGAACTCTGTCCATTTAGCCAGCCAACATAGTTTGCTGAACATCAACAACATGCTTGGTACTAAGAAAAAAAGATGAAATGTAACAGAGACTCTCCCTGACATAGGGAACCTTCTCATTTTCCAGTGGGAATATGTAATTTTGGAAAAGTAACTATGCATGATTTAATCTGGTCTGTGGATCAGGAAAGGCTTTTCTGAAGACCAGTAATGTGTTAGATTGACAGATAGTGTTCCAGGTTCAGGAAACAACTCATAGAAAGATCCTGAGGCAGAGAAAAGCATAGCTTATTTGGAGATAAAAGTTCAGCATGGTGAGGACACAGAGCTAATGGAAAGAAAGGGACTGGATGAAGAAACAAATTTTTATTTTACTTGTTTGTTTTTTATGTTTGACTAGGAAGTCTGCTATACTAAGCCATTAAACTTATTATAAAGAATCAACTGTTGAACGTCTCAAACTCAATTAGATGTACATGCATTTATTGAGAAAGATGTGGTTCCTGCCCTCAAGTAACCCAGAATATACAAGAAAAGATAAGACACCTTTTGTAGGGTTATACGTCAGAATATACCTTAAGAGAAGGACATAGTGCTACATGAACACAGGGGTAGGTGTGCAGGATTTGTTCCTGCATTCATTTCTTTGGCAAATATTTGATGAGTGACTTCTCTGGGGTTACAAAGATGAAGTCACGAACTTTGGCTTCAAGGAATTCAGTCTATTGAGCAAGACATATACACAAATAATTAGAATTCTTAAGGCACAAAGATAGAAATATGCACAGGCTATAATGAGCTAAATCAAGAGTTGTCATTCTATTGAGCATTTATTAAACACTTTACTTGCATTTCCCGTGTCTCCCCTTAAGAGGTAGGTATTGCTAGTCTCATTTTTGAGATGAGAGAACTAGCCCTTAGAGAAGTTAGGTCAATTGCAGAGATCCCAAAATTTAAAAGTTGAAGATATGGAATTCAAGCCTAGCTCTTACTGATGCCAAGCCCCAGACTTCTAACCACCATGGATATATTGCTTCCCAATCACACAGGGGTGCTCAGAGCTGGGCATCTCATCTGTGTCAGGCAGAGTGGAGAATGCTTTCCTGACCTGAATTAGAGATTAGGACTGTTGGGGAGGTGATTGGGGTGGGGCAGGTGGGTGCTCCAAGAGGCGAAAGCATGAATAAGCCCCGGAGGTAGAAAAGCACCCAATGTCAGGGGATTATAGCCATTCTGGGTGTTGGAAGGTAAGGGGGCAGGAGTTGGCAGGAAATGTGCCTGGAGAAGGACTGGGATCATGGAGGATGTTGTATGTGTGTTAGGAACCAGAATTGGCTGAAGGCAGTCAAGAAGGAGCTTCAGATAAAGAAATGCTAGGCTTGGGTTTGTATTTTAGAGTAATTACAATGGCAGCTGTATAGAGGGTGGGGCTGAGGGGAGCAAGAGTGGGAGAACAGTGAAAGCTTATCATAGTGTTTCAGGCAGGAGAAGGTGAGAGTCTGAGCTAGGATATTAGCAGAATGGATGGGAGGAAAGGAGAAGCTTCAGAAAAATGTAGGCAGGGGAATTAGTCTCTCTTGGCAGTAGAGAGTCAGTGCAGGGAGATGTCTGGTTTGACTCCTAGGTTTTCGATTTGGGAGACAGAGTCGATGGATGGTGTTGTCACCAAATAAGGAGAAAGTTGGTTTGGGGTTAGATGATGAGTTCAGCTTTGGTCATGTTGAGTTGAAAATGCCACTGGAGCATCAAAAAGTCAAGTAAGAAATTGGAAGTCTGAGTCAAAGTCTATGACACACATTCGGGCTAGAAAAAGAGATGTGGGAACCATCAGCTTAATGGTGAAGTTAAAGCAAGGAGAGTAGAAGAGGTCCCCAGACAGAGAGAGTGAGGTGACCTGACTGAAAAATGGCCATGGGGGCCATCAGGTTGGAGGCACATGCGCGAAGGTCCTTAAAGAGGAGATAAGCACACTTCAGCCAGTGTGAATATTATGAACAACATAGGAGGAAAAGCAAGGGGAGTTTTTAGAGAAAGTAATAGTTCAAGTTGGCTGGATAATGGTGGGTTTGATGCAGGTATTGGGTGATTAAGCTGGGAAGGAGTTATATTTTTGAGAGCCTTGAGGCCAGGCAATGAGAAAAGAATATTATTTAGCCTTAGAAAGAAATAAAATTCTGGCACATGCTTCAACATGCATGAACTTTGAGGACATCATGCTAAGTGAAATATGCCAGTCACGAAAGGACAAATGGTATATCATTTAATTTCTATGAGGTGCTTTGAGTTGTCAGATTTAGAGAAACAGAAGGTAGAATGGTGATTGCCAGGAGGTGGGGAAGGGGAAAAAGCAGAGTTGTTGTTTAATGGGTACAGAGTTTTAATTTTTCACGATGAAAGTTCTATGGCTGGATAGTAGTGATGGCTGCACAATACTTAACGCCACTGAACTGTACACTTAAAATGTAAGATGGGGTGGGATAGGGAGAGATTTGTTAAATAATGCAAAAAATGGTAAGATGCCGAATTTTATGTGTATTTTACTACAATTAGAAATTAAAAAGAAAAAAGCAAAAAAATGAAAAAGCAGGGCTTTTTTTTCAGAGGCTGTTTCCAGTAATCCAGGTGACAGCCAATGTGGCTAGAATTGTGTAGACAGCAGGTGGCCTATACTCTTAGTGGAACCACATAAAAGGGATGTGTTTCTATGTCAGAGCTGGTCAAATGCTGGCAATGTCATATGGTTCAACCTAATAGAAAGGCAAGAGGAGACATATTCTTTAATGAAGCCCAAGAAAATGTACATTCTTACCATTTAAGTTAAATTGCAAAATATTTCCTAGGGCATTTGCTCTCAAACTAATAACCCAAATAGCAAATATTTTCCATTTTCAATCATCTTAGGTCAATTTGAAAACAGCTTTTTATTTTTTATTGGAAAAACTCATACTGTCTTCACTTGTTCAGTGTGAAGCTGAGTTGCCAAAATTGCCTTTAATACACATTTGTCTTTTGTATTTCAAACAGAGGAAAGTTTCCATTTCCCCATTTCATTCTGAAAGCTTTCAGAAAGTTTGGGCAGTGCCCAGCGCTGTCCCCATAACTCACTTCATCATTTCAGCTCTAATTCTTGCAGTTGGCAGACTTGGGACGCCAAGTTTCTGCTTCAGTATTGGTAAGAATCCCACAGGGGGACTTTGGTACAAACACCCGCTGATACTTCTCTGAGCTGAGAGTCGTTAACTTTTCAACAAAGTGACAGAATGAAAAGAGCAGGTTTTATTACCATCTATAATCAACAAGAATTTTTTTAAAAGATCACACATACACATGTGATGCTCAGACTTTGTTGTATATAAAAAGCACTCCACAAGATTGTTAAGAAGGAAATTTCCAAGTGGTCTCACAGAGATTCTGATTCAATGTATCTTGGATGGGGTCCAGGAATATGTTTTTAACAAAAATTAGGTTAACTCTGATACAAGTGGCCCATGCATTATTTTTTGAGAAATTGATAAGTGAAATTAAGGCTTTTCCCCCCTAAGGATAGTTACAGTCAAACTAATAATATTGCCATTTTAAGTGGATAGATACTTTAGCACTCTGAGTACATTTTCATTTTTACTACAGTGCTTTCAAAAACATTTTTCTATATATTTGGAAATATATTGAGCATGTGAATGAATGAAATGAGACACCATGCAGTTTGCCAAAGGTTTTCTGCTATTTGGGGACAAGAGTCATGGATATCCTTCCCATGAACTGTGCTTCTGTTTTCTGTAGCTCTCTAAGTGGAAGTGAGAGAGGAGGAGGTCAGAGCTCTAAGAAACAGAGAGTGAAATGTCACTGGGGGGTCCTAAAGTCACCCAGACAATAGCAGGAAGTGGGATAGAGAGATGTATTATGAACCAGACAGGAGAATCCTCAGAGAAAGTTGGAAAGCAGATAAATTTCAGAGTTGAGGGAGGCTGAGTATACTTTCAGAACAGAAGAAGTTTTTGAAGGAAGGTTATAGAATAGCAGTCTAGAGGCAGAAGTGGGAGTAAGTTTCTGTCCCTAGATACTGAGGCTCCAGGGGCATGAGAGAATGACACATCTCTGCTGAGAGAGGTGGGAAGGAATGTTGTTGCCAGGGGTACCCGGTGGCTAAGACAGAAAGTTGCCAAAGAAAGGTACTGGATTTCTCCCAACAACTTTGCTGTTGGTCAAAAGAGACTTCCTCAAACAATGAAATATTGTCTGGAGATCCCAATGAACATAAGACCAAAGGACAAGTGGCATCTTGAGGAGTATAATGAAACCCATAATGGGATAACCTCATTAATTGCACAACACAAATATAGTCAAAGAGAATGCTCAGGGATTGCTTTTTGTTCGGAAGCTTCATAGATGAAAGTACACACACTTCAGAACAGGAATTGAAAATGGAGGCGCTTAGAGGCCAGTCAAGTCAGGTGAAGGAATGATAGTGGCTTGGCAGGGAGCATGAATAACTAGAGATCTCCAGCCTCATCTAAAGGGACTGATCTTGCCTCTGCCCATTTATTTATAAGATGTGGGGCAGAAAAATCCCCTATTGTTAATGAAAGAGTCCCAATTTTTAAGTGTTGGTAACTAATTCAACCATTAAACAAAATGCACTGCAGGCCAAACCATACAAATCTGCAGCCAGATATAGCCCATGGGCTGCCAGTATGTGGTATCAACTTTGGACCCAGAGAAACTTTGGCTCAAATCTGTCTTAGGGATTACTTATAAAACCTCTTTGACTCTCATTCATAAAATGGTGGGTGACGTGATACCTAACTCTCATTTTTTGGGGGGAAAGGATTAAACATGGTCTTCATGCCATTAAATGAATGTATGTGAAGTATTTTACCAATGTCCACTACCTAGGAGGTGCTCAGTAATTGGCTCTTATATTGACCAGGATCATGCATTTGTTTCAACATTTCCTTCCCAAAATGATCAAAGACCTTAGAAATGGAAAAGATGATTGTCCCCACGCCTACTCTTCAGGTTAAGATGTGACTATTGGTGTAGAACGGGCATGTGGCTCAGGTCCCTTGCCTCAATGGTCCTACTCTAACATATTCTCTTTAGAGCCACTGGTCCTATGGATGCCTGAAAGATTACAGGCAGACATGTATACATCATACACTAGGAGAAGCTGTAGAAGACATTTTCAAGAGCTACTGTTAAAGTAGCTCTTTCCATGAGAGCTTTGTGAGAAACAGTATAACATGAATTAAATAGCACAGTATCTTTCCTCTTGAAAGACTTAAAACATATTCAAATGACAACAGATTTTTTTTTTTTTGAGTTGGAGTCTTACTCTGTCGCCAAGACTGGAGTGCAGTGGCCGCTCCCGGCCACCGCAGCCTCGACCTGCTGGGCTCCGGCGATCCTTCTGCCTCAGCCTTCCAAGTAGCTGGAACTACAGATGCGCGCTACCACGCCCGGCTAAATTTTTGATTTATTGTAGAGATGAGGTCTCGCCAAGTTGCCCAGGTGGG
Source organism: Tarsius wallacei (assembly GCA_963574415.1). Taxonomy (NCBI): domain Eukaryota; kingdom Metazoa; phylum Chordata; class Mammalia; order Primates; family Tarsiidae; genus Tarsius; species Tarsius wallacei. The sequence goes on along the minus strand of CAUYQG010147860.1, from coordinate 10,886 downwards.
TCTCAAACCCGCTGGCTCAGGCAATTCATTCACCTCAACCTCCCAAAGCACGGGATTACAGGTTGAGCCACCGAGCCTGGCTGACAACAGATATTTTATATTTACATAAAGCAGGATAAGTAGCATATGAACAAATAAATCAAGGAATTCCTCCTGCAAAAAAGTGAGGTACTTGCATTTATTGGTAAGAGAAGAAGAATCTGATGCATGTCATCTGATCTGATCAGAGAACTCAGGAAGGGATGAGATATCAAAATTAAGTAATCTAAAGAGAATTGTTGGTCAATTAACAAGAAACTAATTTCTGAATATTTAGAGGAGAGTGTCTAAATACAGCATGAGATTTGAGCAGAGGCTTAGAGATGGGAAAAGAAATAGGCTGAATACATTTGCCTGGAAGCATATAAGCCTGGTAAAAAATTAGGAATGTGACTGCCTAGGCAATTTTGAGAACTAAACAATGTGAGCTAATATTCCATTGAACTCCCCAGACTTAGTCTTCCTCAGTTAGTATCCACAGTCCAGGGAAAACCTGCCATCTTCTAGCTGAGCACTTACTTATTTTGACCTTCTTTCATGGTGTTTTTCAGTTGGTTTAAGTCAACCTGTTCCTCTATTCTTTTCTACAGTCTTTCTGAGTAAGCTTAGGGTTATCTGGCTACTAAAATGCAGTCCTGGGAATGGGAGCATGGGAAGAAGAGACAATGCTCGATTGCTTCGTTTCTAGCAGGAATGTTTCTAATAAGAGGTCTCGTTGAGACTTACTTTTCGAGCCATGACCATCTGCAGGGGCTTCAAGTACCTATACAGGGAAGTTTGGCCTGGACTCTGAATCCGTTTAACCTTGACTGTTCTAGTAGCGGTCTGGAATTTCTTGTCAAAATGATATTTTGTTTTTGTTAAGCTAAATTTGTTCCAGGGACTTTCCCCCCAGCCTCCCCCATTCTTTTTAAAAACACTGTGTCTCATGATCAACTAAGTATAAAAAAAAAGTTGGAAGAAGGAAGCCTAATTTCTTCTAGAATCTTTGAACCTGTCAGCTTAACTCAGCAGGAATAAAGGAATAAACTGATTTGAAATGTGATAACTAGCTAAATACACACGCACACACAGACACATGCATCCGTATTTATAATGATAAAATGTCAAGATTCCAATATATGGCTTTTGTCTTTAGTTGTTCTGAACCTAGGCAAGAGAAAGCAAAACCAGGTATTTGTTTATAATATTCTAAGATGAGAGTTTTTAGTGGTATTTGCTGCTTGGCTTCATCCTAGCTTCCAGCCTGTTTATCAACTGTGTCTCTTTAGCCAAGTTATTTGCCCACACTGTGCTTTACTTTCCTTTATTATATATGGGAAGGGAGAGGGTTACATCATAGCGCCTATCTTAGATTGGCTCTGGAGATTAAATAAATTAATGCATGTAGAGTGCCTGATACCCAGTAAGTATTGAATACATGTTAGTCATGACTATGAATGTTATTACTGTATAATGATTATGGTTGAGATTGAGAAGGTATTATCCTAAAGGTAGAACTAAGTTGAATTAGCCTTAGCCTAAGGTTCTCAGGTAGTTGAGCTACTACTAAACACCTTTGGCCGACCATTTTTCCCCCCAAAGTTTTAAAACAAACTTTATTAGAGAAAGAAGAGCTAAAAGAAAGAAAGACATACCAGAGTTGGCATGGGTGAAAGAAACTACTGGTCAACCATTCCTCAAATGTCAGAACATGCTGGGAACATTAGTTGTGCAAAGCTCTACTTCACCATTCTCCATGAAGACCTATAGGCTGAAGATGCCTCCAGAGGCCAAAGGAGGCTCACAGTAGTCAGATGTTTACTGTAATCCCAGGCTAATTTCAAGTTTTACTAATTCATCATGTGATTTTTCTAAATTCTCTGCATCTTCTTATATATTCCCTCCTGCTAGACACTACATATGTTAGGATATAAGAATAATTATTCATGAAAAAGTCTTTTTCCTTTTTCTAATTATAAATAACATCCAAGAAGTTCTTGAATTATAATTCACTCTCAATGATAATAATAATACTATTCTCTGCTAGAGAATATTTTATAGACTGTAAAGTTAGAGAATTTAGCAAGTGGCCTCATATTGCCATTAAATATTACCAAACACACGTGAGAAAATCAGAGCATCGAGTGTCCTGCACATATGTTTCTATTGAAGTTTGTGGCAATTTCTGGGCACAATCATGCCAGTAATGCATATCCATAGGTAGTTTACAGGTTAAATAACAGTGGTTTTGGACTTAATTGTCAACTTGCTACCCTGATAGTAATTCCAGACAGGGGAGTTATAGAGTGAAGGGCCTGCCCATCATGCTACTGCTGCCTATAAAAACAAATGGGATCCTTAGGGTTTAATTAGGGGACTTATAATGACACCTAAAGCACGCTAATGTTAAAATGGGAACACTGGACATCTGGAAGATGAGTCTGGATTTGGTCACTTGCCTTTAGGAAATGAAATTCACAAAATTGTGTCTGTCCAAAGAATCAGTGATGCTCCCACCTGGATTTCTACACAGGCAGAAATGACAAAGGCAGATGGGAGCTGACCTGCAAAGCAGAATAATTCAGAAGAGATAAATGAAGTGGATATTTAAGATAACAAGGAATCCAGGATGACGACTGGCTTCTTTGGCCCTACCTTGAAAATAAGTCATCCAAAACAAAGAGCAGGTATGTAATAAAAAGCTTGTTCTTCCTTGGCAAAAACATGCATGGCCTCTGGAACTTCCAGCTATTCAGGATATTAGTTGGCATGATAGAGCCCACGCAGAAGAACAACCTATGGTTACACAGGCTCTGTGGAAAGGGTCAGGAGAGGAACAAATACAGCAAACACTATGGAACAGCTTTCTGAAGAGCACCAGCTAGCTTTTCCCTCCTCTCACCCCTACTCCTGCCCATCAAAGCCAATCACATAGGTATACATTCCACCCTCCTCAATGCATTAGAAATGCAAATAAGAGAGACAAGACCATTGTTTCCATTTTTTTCTTTCCAAAGCTATAAAAAGTTTTTTGTCTGTTTCTTATGTGGTTTTAGGAATACCTCTGAGAAAATTGCCTTTATCCTTTTTTAGCAGATTCCACCTAAAACAAGTTTTGTGAAGTTAAGGAATACAATTTCAGACTTCTTGGAATATTTTCTATTCTCTCCCTCCCCCCTTCTCTCTCCATAAAAAGATAATTTCAGTGTCCCTAAGTTACTAGGACATACTCAACGTGATTTAGCAAAATTTTAAATTATGTAATTTAGATTACTCTAGAGTAAAACTCCTTAAAAACAGAGAGCACAGCTTAAGTGTATGGTCTAGAGGCAAGAGTTAATGGAGTGGAAAAGTAGTAAAAGGTTGGATTAGAAGTTTTAATACTTATGATCTCTCAGCCCAGTGCAGTTTACTTCCTCCTTAGGAGACGCAGATGGGACACGGCAGGTGTGTGCAAGAGTGAAGCAATTCATGAATACTCAGCCATGAAATGGAAAATCAAAATGAAATAAGTATGACTGTATCTATCTTGGTCTATTAGTATTCAAATACTAATACTACTGTTCTTTGAGAGCCACTACTGAATATTTACGGATAGGGGAAAATGATAGCTTAGAAAGAGGAACATGTTCAAGATAGGCATTTAACAGAGTTTGAATGTCATGTGGTTTGTTTAACTCAGGGTGATAGTTGACCAATTAAAATAAGTTTTCCATCCAAATGTGCTTTCTTAGAGGCCTTTGGAAAAAATTTCCAAACTGCATTACAACATTTCATAAGGGTGACACATGGACCTATTTTCCGAGGACTTTGATTTAATATTAGAATGCAATGGTATTTGACTGTGTTAGTATAGAATATTTAAACTTAAAAAGAAAATACCTTAATTTGCTTATGCATAAGCCTATTAAAAACATTTCTAGGGGCTCTTGTTATGTTTATTTTCTAGAACATAACCTATCTTTGAAGTAGTATATTAGTTTTTAAAAAGTCATTCCCAAGCTGAATAATTAAACTGAAAACAAAAGCTATTCTCAGAGTGTATTCCACATATAAAGCTATGCACATGATGCTTTGATTCAAATAATATTCTTATAAAACTTTGTTATTGTTTGAGGTCTATATTCAGAATGGCAACTTTTGTTTTTGATGATTATTCCATCCTGAAACAATCTCCCCCCTGCCCAATTAAAGCAGAATTAGGAGCACATTTATATCTGATGAGACTTAAATTTCTCAACTGCCTGCTTCAGAAATGTAGACCTTTAGTGCTTGTGTTCATTTTGTCTCTTTGTGGAAGGCTCAAAAGAAAACAGAATCAATTCCCTTTAGTTTTTCTGGAAGAGGAGGGTTGCTTTTGTTGCTTTGATCTTAGCATGTTGTGCATTTTTTATTGGTTGTGGAATTTAAAAAGTCATAGTCTCATATGTTTTTTTCTGCTATATTCTTATACTGTAAATCACATAATGCCTTCCAATCTAAAGTAAAATGCCCAAATGCAAAATATCATTTTGAAATGGATTTATAATTACAGTTGATAGAAAGATTTCCAGGGTGTAAGAAAACGATCCAATGGTTTGATTAATATGCCACAGACTGCTAAAAAATATATTCATGCATTTGAAACAGTAAATTCCTGGATATAGACACACACTCATGCTATTTTAGATCCCTTTCTGACTTTTTCAAGAGGCTGTTTTAGCTAATGTAGCAGCTGGCTAGGTTATTGCTTCCACACTATAACCCATAATGCAAAACAAAAGCAGCTCTTTTCCAAACATTTAAGAGCAACTCAAGTTGTTTACATACCTCCTTTAGGTGATTTTCCTATAACTTTGTGACCATTGGTGTCATACTATTTTGGAAAATCTTCATTAAATCAAGACAACTGCACTTAGTAAATTTCTCTCATATAGAGAATTATAGGAAAATTACAGTAGCTGATTTGAGCTCATCCTCATTAAGTACTTACAGTAAATTTTATAATTCATTTTAGAAAATGAATGCAAACTACAAAAATGGAGTTGTGTAATTAAACATCAAATAGTCTAAGTAATAAAAGTCATAGATTAATTGTCTCTCAGTTCTAGTCAGATCCTTTAAATACTGTCTCACAACCTGAACATTGGTTCTTTCATCGGAAGAGTGTCTATCCTTAAAGTTGGGAAATTTCAGCTCCTTTGGGGCACCAATCAACTGTAAAAAGTAATTGGCATCTTCTTCCAAAGTTTCGAATTTCCCTACAAAATCATAGTTGATCAAACATGGATAGCAGAGTTTGCTGACCTTTTCCCAGTGAATGTCCATTCCGACTGGACGGTGGGAATCCAGCAAATAGTGGACAAACTCTTTGAATTTGACTCCAGATCCATTAATTAATGCTTCTTCACAGACATTTGGTCGGTATTTCTTTATAATTGCCTTTCCGAATACTGGATGGTAATAACTATTGGGGTGCTCAAATTTGTCCCTAAACGCTGACACTAATCTTTCCATGGGATCACGAACAAACACAGCTTTGGTGTAGGTATTTAGACGAGTATATATCCCTCTTATGTCAAAGCTATCTAGCTTCTTCAAATGCTTCCCATAGTGGACAGCATCGTGGGAGATGTTGTATGCAGAGGGAGCCAATCCATTGAGTACCATCAGAACTCTTTTCCAGTTGGAACAGCCAGCTTTTGGCACCTCACAGTATAAGATTTTGTGTTTATCTTCTACGTAGATTCTGGATACCATATGAAAAAGATGTGATTGAGGACGACTCACTCCACCATATTTCCTGCAAAACTCCTGAAGGAACGACCTGCGTTTCTCTTGCGTTTCATCAGTTTTCTTCCATTTACTGTCATTGACTAAACTTTTGTTTAAAGGGTGAATGTCTATTGGCCAATTCATTTTGCTAAACTTCTTGAAAAGAGTCTTAGCTCCTTGATGTTTTTCAACTCTCTTATTTGTTAGGGACCTTGTGGTCTTACTCAAAGCTTGATTCCCTTCTTGTGAGTAACTCGTCTTTGTTAAGACCCCAGTAGGACTCTCTGGGTTGAGTAGAAGATTTTCCTTTTTTTCCTTCAGATCCTTAGGCAGGTGAAACTTGAGATTCTGCAAATAGAGAAGGAGAAATGTTGAGAGCACATTCACAAGTGTGGGTATACTAGAAAAGGAACTTAACATATTTGTTTTAAAATACTACCAAGGAGAACAGATTTCACATATGCTTCCAGAACAATTTAGCATTTCAATTTAGCAATATTCATTTTGTAGTCAGCTTCTTCATAGAATATGTAACAATGAAAAATGGTATCCACAGGAGAGAGAGGAGAAGGCCCTTGATTTTTGTCCTCTGCCTGTAATGAAATAGAACGTAACTCAATCATTCCATGTGCTGTGACTCTTGAGATATTAATGATTGTATTATCTTCATTACTGCTTTAGTTAGTGCATCTGGATAGAGATACAAAATGGTGCTGTATTTGGATTGAAATTTTTGTGGTTTGTGGGACACTTTGTAATGCACAGAGTAGTTCAAAGTCATAAATTGTAACTTAAAATTGTAGCAAGGCTAATTATAAAATACTGATGACCAATTTGGTTTTCTAAGTGCTTGCAAAAAAGTCATATATTTTATCCATTGGAAAATGTTTCATTTTTCTAAATTAATTAATTACAATAATTTAAAAACTATAATTATAATATCATAGAATCTCATTCGTGTCTGAGACCTTCCCTCTTTCCCAAGTGAAGTATGACTAAGGAATCCAGAAAAGTATATTTGATGTCCTGCTTCACAAAATTGAATCAAGAGTAGAATAAAAATGTAGTTTTCTTGTCAGAAGGATGAATCAGACCATTTACCATGTACTCTTCATCTGATTATATTCTTCTACAACTCTCTCAGTGACTGGGTAAAGGAAGGTAAGAAAAATAGGATTTACAAGGTGGCAACCTAGGATGGGGACAAAAATGGTAAGGACTTTGGCTTTTACTCTAGGTCAACTAGGGAGTCTTTGGAGGGCTCTTAGCAGAAAAGTAGCATGATCTCACTTAGACATGAAAAGAATGGTTGTGGAGAGGACTGGACTGGAGATCCACATGTAGGGTTGTTAGCATGTTATTGGAAAAATTAATGAATAGATGCTGTGCTGTGGGAATAATGGATGGCTCACTAGCCTAAAGGTAGGAGTGGTGAGAAAAGTTCTCTGGGAGATATGCATATATGATCATATGTGTGTGTATATGTGTATATTTATATGTATAATATATGATATATAATATATATTTTTAAACCATTGTATCTCCAGAGTCTAGAATGGTCTATAGCCTATGATAGTTGCTCTCAAATATTTGTGAAATGAATGCATGAATGAAATTAGGTCTTCAAGAATGATTAATGATTAAGCATTTTCTAGCTTATTGAGCAAAAGAACAGAGGAAGGAAGCACTGTGGATGGAGCCACCCCCAGACATCATGGTCCTTCTATCAGCTCAACTTGAAGGGGCTGCTTCTTTCAAGTGCAAGAGGACTGTGTGAGTAACCCCTGATCACCATATACCAACATGTATAGCCTCATAAAACAGCTGCCCCAAGACTTCCACACCATTGGACCATGTACTTGGAGCTTCAATTCTAAAAACATTAGTCTTCTGTCTTTTCCAGAGACTGCCAGGATGACTTTGAAGCCCTGTATTTTTCTTTACTTTGATCAGTGATTTGCAGTCCATAAAGTTGTCACTGATAATATAATGGTTATTAATGTAATATATGAAAATATAAAATTCCACTGTAGGTCTGAAAAAAAAATCATAGGATTATTGGTAGACACACATGGAAAGTACTTGACACAGGCCTAAAATAAAACTACCACATTTCTACTATTACTTCTACTATTACCACTATAAGTAGTAATTGTTATTATTGCTGTTTAGTTTTCATAGTAATAATATTTTATCCCAGTGACCTAATGAATTTCAAGGTTCCCCAGTTGTCCATTACTATCCAGACTATTGTTCGTGTGTCTGTACCTCTGTCCTCATCAGTTCTCTTCTCTGCCCCACAAACAAAATAACAAAATCAGCCCTTCATGGTGCCCTCTGAACCGCCTGCTTTGTGGTCATCAACTTCCTCTTTAATCTCCAGAGACTTCTGGAATGTTTGTTTCTCAAGACTTTCTCTAAATGAAACCTGGCTGGCTCCCAAGACTCTGCTTCCCTTGCACTTTCTTTTCTTTTTTTTTTTGAGTTGGAATCTCACTCTGTCACCCAGGCTGGAGTGCAGTGGCCGCTCCCGGCCACCGCGGCCTCGACCCGCTGGGCTCCGGCGATCCTTCTGCCTCAGCCTTCCAAGTAGCTGGAATTACAGGTGCGTGCTACCACACCCAGCTAATTTTTTTGATTTATTGTAGAGATGAGGTCTCGCTTGCCCAGGTGGGTCTCGAACCCGCGGGCTCAGGCAATCCACTCACCTCAGCCTCCTAAGGCGCGGGATTACAGGCTGAGCCACCGAGCCCGGCTTGCACTTTCTTAAGTAGGTGAAACTTTACTTTCTTGAACTACTCCTTTCTCTCACCAGAAGACAGAGAGCGATTTCCTTGCAACCCGTGGCTGCTTCCAGGACATCATGCAGGAAAACCTCTTGCTTCTGTGAAACATGTGCATCCTGCTGCATCTGCGTTCCCTCCTCCTCATGCAGTCATCTGTCTTTACCACTGATCTCTCCTTTTTATGTACTCTAGCTTCTAACGCAGACATTGCTTCTTAATCCCTATTCTTGTTATTACCTTCAGAGACCCAGAAATCCACAAACTCTCAGTTCCTTGACCATCTCATTTTTATTTTTATTATTATTTTTGCTTGATTTAATCATAACACATTCTATACATCTATCAAAACATCACATTTTATCCCATAAATTTGTGCAAGTATGATTTGTCAATTAAAAAAAATTGATGTTGCAAAAATTTTCTCAAAATGCTGCCTTAGTCAATACCTTCAGTTACAATGAATAAAAGTGTCACTATCACCTATAAAATAGTTTAAAAAGGAAAAAAGCCAACTTGTTAAAATCATTTAGCTTAGCAAGATAAATAAATTTATGAAAATAATTAATCTTATTCTATAGTTAACACAAAGGCACTTACATTTCTGGAGTTCTATTATTTGGTAACAAAATAAAGTACTGCGTTTTCCAGATTCCTTAACACAAGTTGCTAAAATACCTGTAACCATTTTAATTACAGTTATTTTATTTTTATGTTTTCTTTTTTTAATTATAAAGATGTGGGGTACAATTCAGGGTTAGGTATACAAACATTGATTATGCAGGTACCCTTGTTGATGAGGTGTGCCCCTCTCTCCCCCTCCCCTAGCAGTTTCCCTCAACTGCCAACCCCACCCCCCTCCCCTGACAGTTTCCCACTACTGCCAATCCCTTTCTTATAGTATTATATTTGTTTTGGGTGGATTTGGAGCATGTGTTTTTAAGACATTGCCAGTGGAGATATATTCAGTTCACTACATTGTTTCAGAGTAGTTTGCAAGTGATGAAACTCAAGGTACATGAGGCTGATCATCATTAAGATGGTTAAAGTTGGTGGCATTCCTCACTATTGTGGTGGCTTAGACCTAGGGGACATTGAATTTTAATGGTGACAACTAATGAACCATATTCTCTCCAACCTCATGCATTCACCATACACTTAGATTCCAACAGGGAACAGAACACTTGGGTCCCAAATACAAATGCAAAAGGACCTTGGAAACAATGACCTTACTAAGATAAGAAGCTAAATTATAGCACCATAAGATAAGTGCAATGTCAGCATTGTATAAAAGTGTTAGAACAACTACAGAGGAGAGGGTAACTAACTCTGCTTACTGAGGAGTTGTATTCGTTTTCTCTTATTGCTATAAGAGATTAACACAGACCAAAAAAAAAAAAGATTAAATTGTCTTCCAAGATTATTAAGCATGTTACTTGAATTCTTTGTCTTCAAATCCCTTAAACTTTGCATGCAACTTGCAATTATGTCTTGTAGACCAGGTATGGAAAACAATGGCTTCTTTCCACGTATACACAGGAAAGAAGCAGCTGCCTCCCTCTCCTCTCTGAAAAAGAGAAAATCTTTTGCTCCTTAGAGACAGGATGGAAAAAATTCTGGGTTCAAACTTGAACTTTTATTTTCTTTTGTACATTTATTTTTAATTTAAAAATATAATTGGTCTTTATTAGCAATACATTAGTTGGGCAGCATCTCATCCAAAGATTTAGAAAGGTGCTCCTATGAGCTAAACAGAGGTTAGTTTCATAGTCAAGAAAGGGCCGAAGAAAGTAGAAACAGGATGAAAAGTAGATTGGTCATTTCAAAGTAACTTTCCTTATAAAGTTAAAGCAGAGAGGAGTTTCTTATCATGCTGACTTAACCTTTTAGGATGTCAATAAAATCTCTCCAAGAACCAGATAGCCCTGGTGTCTTGGCTTTTTTTTTTTTTTTTTTTTTTTTTTTACCTAGAAATGTCTTCAGAATCGGGGCTTCATCTCTTTTGACATGTAAATAACTGGAGAGATGGCACTCCAGCTTTCCTGGCATTAATTAGAAAAATGGCAACATACGTTTCTCAGGGTATGCAAAAATAAAATGTCTTTAGGGGAAAGGAGCAAGCAATTCCTAACTTTAGATTGTATGCATTTCCATGCTTCAGGGAACTCTTTTTGAATCGGGTTCACACTCTGTCACTCAGGCTGGAGTTAAGTGGAAAGAAGATCATGGCTCACTGAGGCTCAACCTCCCAGGCTCAAGTAATCCTTCAGGCTCAGCCTCCTGAGTAGCTGGGACTACAGGTGCACACGACCATTCCCGGCTGATTTT
>CAUYQG010147853.1:0-46172 GCA_963574415.1 Tarsius wallacei | reverse complement strand
CCTGGGCAACTTGGCGAGACCTCATCTCTACAATAAATCAAAAAAATCAGCCGGGCATGGTAGCGCGTGCCTGTAATTCCGGCTACTAGGAAGGCTGAGGCGGAAGGATCGCTGGAGCCCAGCAGGTCGAGGCTGCGGTGGCCGGGAGCGGCCACTGCACTCCAGTCTGGGTGACAGTGAGACTCCAACTCAAAAAAAAAGAAGGCATCATGGTAGTGTGACCATGATATATTTTAAGTAAAGATGTCAAGTTATAGATTGATACATAAGGGGAAAAAAGATGTTCACTGGGTGTACCTCTGTATATGCACAAAAAATAGCTTTTCTAGTTAAAAATTTTATTAATTTGATCATTATGCAGGGGTTTTAGAAAAAAGTATGAATTTGATGTTAAGAAAGTCTCTGGAAAGAAAATTTAATCTGATCAGAAAAGCATCATGAGAAGAAAAACTTAAAATGAAACTCACCTTTTTGCTGGTCCATCTCATGCCTGCAAGGAAAGCCATGATCAACGTGCACAGTCCTCCTGATCCAGGGAAACCAAAATACACGCTGCTGAACACAGCTAGCACGGACAACCCCAAAACAAGGAATGCTCTCTTATACACAAATTTGTCCTTTAGGATTAAAAAAAAAAAAAAATCTCAAATTTTAAAAATAACTGGTTTTCAATGGTTGATTTTTCCATATTCAGGATTTAGAGGAAAAAGAAAATGCTGTGCAAACAAACAAAATAAATGTATGACATGACATTTCTTTTCTTTAACACATCAGAGTTAGCACATGTACAAATGTAGGTATCTCTTTCATGAACACCAATCCTATTTGGATCTCTGCAGTTTTACAAGACTTAATGAAGTAGTAGAAAAAAAGCTTATGAGCCAGACAAACTAAGATGAAAATTATAGCTTTTTTACCTCATTGGTATATGTAATGGCAACATTACTTAACCCATTCAAGCTTTGTTTCTTCATGCCTGAAAGCATTTACATCACAGGGTTTTTGTGAAGGTTAAAGATGTCATCTTTATTATTTTCAGGCTCTCTGTTTAACCTTTAATGTACTGGCCGGGCTCATTGGCTATAATCTACCCCCCCCACAAGAAAGTCTAATAAAGTAGGCTTATCTTATAAGAAAAGTATGCATGTTATGGGAGACAAATCTCAAAACAGGCATAAGGCAAAATGTGTGCACTTTTTAATATGTTTACTTGAATAAAAGTCAACTAAAAGGGCCTAAGAAAATAATAAAAACAATCATGATTCAGAGCTAATTTGTTCTACCATATTATATGTACAGGCTAGGGAAGTAGACAGATATAGTTATGTTTTCAAATTCCAGCACTTTGGAAGGCCGAGGTGAGTGGATTGCACGAACCCGTGGGTTTGAGACCAGCCTGGACAACTTGGTGAGACCGCATCTCTACAATAAATCAAAAATTAACTGGGCATGGTAGCATGCTGGGGTGACCATGAGTACTCCAGTTTGGGTGACAGAGTGAGACTCCAACTCAAAAACAAACAAAAAAAGAGGTTACGAACTGTGAGTAATTTTATTTTGTTGTTTTAAAGTCTAAGGACCGTGTACTTCTCTCCCTTTGGTTTTTCCCTGCTCGCCTTTTAAACTTCTTGATCACTTTAGAAAGTGGGTCTTCAAAAGTTCTTGACTTGGAGGCATGCAAGCTCTGGAGGTGGATTAGCAGCTTGATTCCCATTCCTACTGCTCTCTAGCTATGTGGCCTTGTTGAAATCTCTTATCCTGTCTAACCCTCAATTTCTCATCAGTAAAATGGTCGTAATAATATTACTCTCTTTAGGGACTATACTAGAACAGCACTTACCAATAAATTGTTCAATGATGACAAATGTCCTATATCTGTGTTGCTTACTGACATGTTCCACATTGACTGTAGTCACATATAGCCAGTGGCTACCATACTGAACAAAGTGACACTAGATGATGTTTCCCTCCGTCTCTCCTTCCTTCCTTCCTTCCCTCCCTCTTTTCCTTCCGAGATGGCGTCTGACTATGTTGCCCAGGCTGGACTTGAACTCTTCAACTCAAGGGATTCTCCCACCTCAGCCTCTTGTGTGATACCCAAAATTGGGACCAAAAAAGTCATTATACACCTTCATTTAGTTGAATATTTAAAAAATTTTAAATTAGCATACCCTATTATTTTTGAATTGATGTTATTTTTTACATGGAATTTAACATGTGCAGAATATAAAACAAAAAATTCCAGAACTACATTAAAATCTTCTATATTTACCCCTCTTCATAAAACTCATGGACAGCACTGACACAGCGGTAAGCAATTTAAAAACGGGGACAGTTTTCGCAAACGTCTTTCATACATGGCTTTAAGAGATATGCTCAAGAACAGCGGTCCCCAACCTTTTTGGCATCAGGGACTGGTTTCATGGAAGACAATTTTTCCATTGACCAGAAGCAGGGGAAGAAGGTGGTTTGGGGATAATTTAAGCACATAACATTTACTGTGCACTTTATTTCTATTATTATTACATTGTAATATGTAATGAAATAATTATCCAGCTCACCATTTTTAAAAAAGAGGCGTGGATGGAAGTACATATAAAATAATGGGCAGGCCACCCACGGACTAAAATAAGTGTCAGATTCTGGCTTAAAGCCTGCCATCAGATGCAGCTGTACAACTGAAGTCCTCAACTCACTTGCCACTCACTCATAGTGTTCTGATATGAGTCTGCAAACAATTGATTTCTTATGGTCTCTCGCCCTCGCTGCTAATGATAATCTGTATTTGCAGCTATTCCCCAGAGCTAGCATCACCGCCTCAGCTTCATCTCAGATCATCAGGCGTTAGATTCTCATAAGGAGCAGGCAACCTAGCTTCCTCATATGCACAGTTCGCAGTAAGGTTTATGCGCCTATGAGAATCTAACGCAGCTGCTGATCTGACAGGGGGTGGAGCTCTGGCAGTAATGTGATGGGGTAGGCAGTAAATACAGATGAAGCTTCACTCACTTGCCTGCCACTCACCTCCATGGTCTGGGGGGTTGAGGACCCCTGTTCTAGAATGTTCATCCAATGATATTTTATAGTATGACTTTCCTATAGATTATTTTTTTCACCTGGTCACTGCTTGGAAAGTACTGGATAAAAAACCCAAGAAGAGATCCAGTAGCCACACCAATTACCACCTCCAAAACTCCTCTGAGGACATTAAAAACTGTAGAGCCTGAAAAACACATAAAAAGAAAAACTTCAGACAGAACATTAAATCCAATAAATGCACAAGCTTTGATCTATGATCATCAACATAAAACATCTCATTACGTAGACAGAAAATTTTAAAGACAGTTTCTACTTTACACATTCTTAAATATATGTGAATTAAAATGTCTAATAAAGCTGGGTGTGGTGGCTCATGACTGTAATCCCTGCACTTTGGGAGGCAGAGCTGAGAGGATTGCCTGAGTTCGGGGGTTTGAGACCAACCTGGGCAACTTGGCAAGACCTTGTCTCTACAATATATTTAAAAATTAGCCGAATGCGGTGACATGCATCTGTCCTGTAGTTCCAACTACTGGAAGGCTGAGGTGGAAGTATCATCTGAGCCAGCAGGTTGAGGCTGCGGTAGCCGTGAGTGTGCCACTGCACTCCAGGCTGGGGAACAGAGTGACACTCCGACTTCCCTCCCTCCACAAGAAAGTCTAATAAAGTAGGCATATCTTATAAGAAAAGTAAGCATGTTATGGGAGACAAATTTCAAAACAGGCATAAGGCAAAATGTATGCACTTTTATGTATGTTTACTTGAATAAAAGTCAACTTAAAAGGGCCTAAGAAAATAATAAAAACAATATTCATGATTCAGATCTAATTTGTTCTACCATAATATATGTACAGGCTAGGGAAGTAGATAGTTATAGTTATGTTTTCAAATTACTATTTAAGAGCCTGATTACTCAATGATAAATGCACACTGACTTTAGTAGCTCTCATATGTATAGAAGGCAATAACTTAAGAATTTGGCAATTAAAATCAAGAATCTTCTTATTGTCATGAGTGCATTCCTCCTCCTCAAATTGTTTATACTAGATGTAAGTCTGAAAACAGTTTATTCTTGAAAATGTCCCTAGAAGTCCTTTGCTGCTTAGCTTCTTTGAGCTATTGTAATACAGAGATAAGTAGAAGCTACATTTTCTCCCATGGCATACAGAATTTGGGAAACTTTAATTTTAAAAAATTGTTAGCACATTGTGCATAAAATTATATTAAAATTGCTCCACACATAAAGCCCTTCTTCACAGACAGTTCTAAGAAAAAATACACTAACTAGTTTTTGTGGTTTCTTATTATTATAGCAGTCATCTTTCTTATCTAAAAAAAAATCCTCTTCAGCTATTTAGTATGATCGCTCTCTGCTAGGTAATGGTATGACTGTCAAAAGCATCTAGCTGTGATAGTAGCATTGTGCTCAAGCTATAACAGTGAATAATTTACAATAAATGTGTAGAAAGTGTCTAATTAACTTCAGTCTCTGGTACAATAAGGTTGTTTGTTTTATGTATTGAGGACCACCCCCCAAAATTCTGATTCAGTAAGTCTGAATCAGATCCAAAAGGTGTAAGGACCACTCTAGTTGACAGGGAGTTAAAAAGGGGAAGGAAACCTAGCAAAGTCAGCGAGGGAGGTTCTTCAAACTACCCCACACCCCATCACCCCAGACTGTGAAAACCCCAACTCCCTCTGTTCTTCCTTCTACTCCCAACACAATTTTAAGAAAAACTGTTACCTCAAACTGTGGTTATTAATCCATGCTGCACTGGTTTCCATCCCCAAAGTTCTGATCAAATTGGTCTAAGGTAGGGCCCCCATAAGAGTACTTAAAAAAACTCCCTAGGTTTCTTTGAGCAGTGCTTCGTAGTTATCATTGTAAAGGTCTTTGACTTCTCTGGTTAGGAAGATGCTAAGGTATTTAAATTTTTTTTTCTTTTTTGTGGCTGTGAATGGGATTGTGCTTTTTATTTGGGTTTCTGTTTGTTTATTGTTGGTGTATAGGAGTGCGACTATCTTTCACACATTTATTCTATATGATGTGACTTTTCCAAAGTCCCTTATCAGTGCAAGGAGGCTTTTGACAGATTCTCTTGAGTTTTCAAGGTTCAGGATCATGCCATCTGCAAAGAGTGATAACTTGACTTCCTGTTTTCCTATTTGATACCCCTGATTTCCTTCTCTTGTCTATTATTCTGGCTAGGACTTCCAACACTATGTTCACCAGGAGGGGTGAGAGTGGGCAGCCTTGTCTTATTCCAATTTTCAGGGGAAATTGTTTATATTTCTTCAAAACAATCTTTGAACTCATCAATTTTGATGCCTTTCAGTGCTTCTGCCATTTATTATTTCCCCTCTTCCACATGGGCAAAACGTTTCCCCTTGAGAACTTTTTTCATCTGAGGAAACAAAAGTCGTTTGGGACAAGATTGAGTAAATAGGGAGGGTGGGGCATAGGGGTCATGCCGTTTGTTGGTCAAAAACTGCTGAACACTCAGCATGGTGTTGACAGGTGCACTCATAAGTCACTCACATGAAATAGACAGACTCCTTGAAAGAAGCTCCAAAAAAAAAGAAAAAAAAATTCACTGAAGCCAAACACGGCCTCTTATAACTATGCTAGCTGGTACACAGATGCCAGTGGGTTCCTAGAACACTTACAGTGGGGTGTGTGTGGGGGAAGCCTGTACCAAAAGATGACTTTGTTTTCGGGGGGGGGGGGTCCTCCCACCCATACACGGAGGCTAATTCCAAGCAGGAGGAGGAACAAGTGCAAACACTTGCCTGGCACGTGTGAGGAAGAGAAAGGAGAACTGGTGGAACACCTGGAGTCAAATGACATGGGTGAAGCACTGGGCAGGATGACAACAGAGACGTGGTGGGTCACCCCGGACTTTGTGATTAATAGAAAAAATTTTGGTTCCACCCTAAGTGACATGGAGAGATATTAGGAATGCTTTTAGCAGGGGAATAACCTGATCTGACAGGATTGTTATGGCTCCAGAGGTGAGAATGAAGACGCATCAGCTAGGATTAAGGGGACAAGCCAGGAGGTTACCACACAAATTCAGGCGAGAGATGACTGTGCTTCAGACTAGGAGGTCAAGGTGAGGAGAAGTCATCAAATTCTAGATGCATTTTGAAGCTAGACTTGACAGGATTTGGTGATGGGCAAGATGTGCATTCTGAGAGAAAGATGACTCAGATGACCCCATTTTTTTTTTGTTCTGAACAATTGAAATAATGGAATAATCGCTTCTTGGGAAGGGGAAGACAGCAGAAGGTGATTCGGGAAATGTGAGGAACTCAGATTTGAGATTGTTACGTGTGGGATATGTGGGCATTGCCGTGAGGAGACGGAATGGACGGTTGGGTGTGTCCATTTCGAGGCCCGCACCTACTCTGGGGCGGGCGATGCAGAGATGGGGCGGCACACTGGTGCTGTTTCAAGCCAAGCGGCTGAATGGCATCCTTTGGCGACTGAGTGCAGCGAGAAAGAGAATCAGCTGGAGGGCTGCACTCTGACATTTAGTCATTTCGAAGAAAAGCAGAAACCGTTAAAAAATCTGAAAAGGGGTGGCCAAAAAGATAGGAGAAAAATGTGACACACCAGTTTTCGTGGAAACCAAGTATAGAATATGTTTCAGGGAGGAGACCCTGATCTAGCAACCTTGCCACATGCTGCTGACAGGTCAAGTGAAACGAGGACTGAGAAATCATGTTTGCCTTTCAAAATGTGGAGATACTGAGTTTTACCAAGCTGATGGGAACGGAAACCTGCCTGGGGTGAATACAGCAGGAACTGTAAGGAAGAAATAGTTGGAGGCAGTGAAAATCGACTTTTCACTTGATGGATGCAAGCGATAGTGTCTTGACCATAAATTAAAAAGAATTTTACTATCTTGACATACATTACTCCAAATGAGGATTCAAGCTCATATTTATCAAATATTTATTGCAATTTATAATCAGCATAAAGCTGTCACATTGCAAGATCAAGTTTCAATGTCATCTGTTCTGTGAAATCTTTTCTGCCTCCCTCAGCTAATCGCCGTGTTTTTGTGCTCCCAAATACCTCATAAGTACATTTGTAATACTACATTGTGCTGTAGTCACTTATTTATGTGTCTGTCTCTCCCATCACATGGAGTCCCTCATCCTTACATGCAACACAGGGTCTGGTAAAAGTGTACATTTAATAGATGCTGGGTGAATTAATGGATGCATATGACATTGGAAGTCAATCTAAATGGTCTATGAAAAAGCAGAAAGGAAATGTATTGAGTGTTAAAGATTACAGGTAAATGTGGTGTCCTTGGTCACTTTTCCCAGGATCAAAAGCCTGGCACTTTGGGGAAAAAACAGTTCCTATTCTCTGGATGTATCTGTGCGTTGCCCTTTTATTACAAAATAAAAGACCTGCAAGATAATAAGGCATAAATGTGCAATCCAAATAATTATCATTCTTTGATATTATTTTGTTTGTTTCAGATTACCAATTTTTAAAACTCTCTTTTTCTCAAGATAACATTATTCTGATTATTAACTCAGTAATTAGATAATAACAGAGAACTTAGGTAAAGTTTTTTTTCCCCCCCCGGACAGAAATTTGGAATTTGGTTCACAGATTTTTTGAACATCTCCACGTCCTTGGAAATTATCAGTGTTCAAACGAACATTAGTACAGTTTCAGTCTGAAGGAGAGACAGTTACTCTGCTTTGGAGTATTGGGCTGTTCTGTGAAGCTACTTTTCTAAGGGTAATTAGTTTTTATATTAATTTTTAATATGACTCTTTTATAGTTTGCTCACACATGTGATTGTGTTAGAAGCACTGAATTAGAGTGCAAGAAAAATATCTACTAAAACGAAAACATTAAATGTGTATATAAGATCTTTTATGCTATTCTACATTTCAAATAATTGTCAAGGAAGTCAAATTATTCCTAATAAACCCTTACCCCTTACCAGAACTATGGACTGGATTAAATGTATAGGATCAACATAATATGCTATTGATCCTATGCATTTAATCTAGTCTATAGTTCTGGTAAGGGTTTATTCCTAATAAACCCTTAAAAAGGAAACATAAAGCAAAATAATTATTTGCACATTTCTTCCTACTGGAAAACATTAATCTTGAGGGGAAAAAAAGGTGTATCTGTCTAACTGTCTATCTATCATCTCCCTAAATTGGAATTTTAGTTTTTATCAAGCATTCACTTTAGAATTTATATCAATTCCACGACAGTCTTCAAGACAACATCCAATAAAATACAACAATCTGGTGAATTCTTTGTATTTTTATTGAGAAGTCAAATAATTTTGGTGTAGAAGACACTAGATATATGGACATCATTGAATCTTCTCAAATAATGGTAGAAATGTGAGATGGTTACTAAATTAGCATGAAAGTAAATGTAGAATGGCTTCTCGGGTATGACCTACCTATTACAAACTCTCCTGCTTACAGGCATGTAAAGTGGACAGTCTTCATCTTTTGGCTAAATGGCATCTGAATACCCTTTCTGCTTGGAGATATCTTTTATGAACAGAAGAAAGGGCTACACTGACTGCTTCTGAAACTCAGGGTAGTTATTTCCTGCACTTGCAGCTTAGTTTTTGGATTATAAACGTAGACTTGGCCAACCGCCCAGGACTTCGGTTCTTGGGGAAATGTGGCCGATGTGGGAACAGTCAAAGATTACTGAGGTGATAGCAGTAGAGCTGAGATTCCAGTGTGGGTGACAGGTGTCCATGGAGGCTGTAGGGGAGGAAAAAATTACCTTTCTCATTTCCCTCCTAGATTATCTGGCAGGAGCCCGCTAAGTTTGGCTGACAGAAGACACATTAACAAGAGAAATTAATGAGAGTAAAATATAAATTTGTTCCACAGGCTTTATGTGGCACGAGAGCCTTCATAGGAAGATGAAGACCCTCAGAAACAGTGAGGCCTGCGCATTTGTGTACTAGATTTGGTAAAGAGTGGACAAGTGCGGAAAGGCGTGCTAGGACACAGCGTATGAGCTAAGGGTAGTAACAGAGAAACGTAGCAAGGCCTGTTCATTTGGATTCCTCTTGGCTTCCCTGGATCTTCAGAGACGAGGATGCTCCTTTCCTCTGGTTACAGGGAGAGCACTTCTCACAGGGCACCTATGACCTGCTTCAGGGGAGAAGGAAGAAGCCAGAGAGTCTTTCCGGCGTCCGCCAGTTCTCAAATTCCTTCAGTTTAAACCCAGTGTGCCAAGGCACCATATTTTGAGGTGTGTTTGAACTCTGACAAGGGTGGTGTCCTACCTGGTCCTGAGGCATGACCTTAGCTGCATTTAGATGCTTATTTCCTGTCCTGGTGACCTCTGACTATTCAAGTTTTTCATCATTCTGAGGGCTACCGAGACTCTTCCAGTGGGCTCCTTTTCTTCTCAACTTAGTCGTTCTGCTGTTTTCAACCACAGCCGACGATGACTATGACATGTGAATACACTGATATCATACGAAACACGGCGACCCTTTACAATACAGTTTATTTTTATATACTTTGGAAAAAAAATTTTCATTTTTTCTGTAAGCCTCCAGTTAAAGATGTTAAATTTTCAATGCTTTCAGGATTTTTTTTAAAGCAATCATCACTGAAAACTTACCCTTAACAATTATAGAAGATCTCAATCTTCATTTTTACTGTGCATATTTATAAAATGGCAACCTGTTCAAATTCAGATTTTTTTATTAAGCAATTTCGATAATTGTCTAGGAGAATTTACCAATAACATTCGAAATCACAGAAATGGAGGTTGTATCTCATGGCATTGTGTGATACTATGGAATATTAGCGTGCTTTCTTGAGAAAGGGTATGTTATACTATTGTCAAAATCTAATTTTATATGAACAACAATCAAACTTTTAAAGAAACAAGAGGAATGACAACTTGGAAAATGCAGAACAGTAACCTTTGTTCATAGTATTGAATTTACTAATTGTAAATGTGGAAACTGAAATCACTTTGCAAAAAGAAGATACCCATGCTTGCGACAGACCCAGGCAACAGGAAAGACACACACACACACACACACACACACACACACACACACGCACGCAAAGTCTTTCTTCAGCAACATTTTCATACTCTTTTTTTCAAGAGAAAATACACACTCATCTCTCCATCTCTCCCCTCTTCCTCGGTCTTTCTCTTTCTCTTTGGTTCTCACTCTGCCCTCCACCCTCCCCCCTCCCTCCTTTTCTTGCCTCCGCCTTCTTCTCCCTTCTCCTCTCTCCGCTTCAGTATTAAGGTGAGTTTGGCTTCGTAGAGAAATAGAGAAACAGAGGTCTTTTTCTCCAGTTTGATGGTAATCGTCTTAACCTCCAGATTAATTCTCTCAGATAATTCCTGTTAGATGACTCTTTGAAGGTTGCCTGAATCAGAATTCATTGTTGAATGAGAGAACAAATGCATGGATGAGCTTTTCAAGTTATCTGACAGAGGTTAAGGTAAATTTCTTTTTAGTATCAACTCACTTTGATTTTTAACATTTCCAAAATCAACAGATGCTACGTTCTTCTTGAAATGAGACTAGCCTAGTGCACTTCAACATAAAAATAGAAATCATTATATAAGTTTTTGTGTTACTTGATAAAAGACATATAATTGTCATACGTAAAACCTTTGTTAATACATTTTGAAATTTAAATAATGCTGAACGTACATACTTGTTTGTCTATTTATAAATTGGAAATATGCATTTCCAGGGACAATAGTTTATCTGAAATTTAAAAACAAAACCCCAGTCTTTCTCCTTGTCAACATTCAAAGTTATTAGCCAGTAAGACTTCCCAAAGCATTATCTAGCTGTCTATCAATCAACAGGAAAGATATATTTCCAGAAACAAATTTTATTCTAAATTTTAAAAAATTCTGCTTTCTCCGTGTCCATATGTAAAGCCAGTGACAGATTTCAATTAATTAAATCATAAGATGCAGAAACAAAGAACTGAGTACCACATGTTCTCACTCATGAGTGGACCCTGAACAGTGATCAGAATACTATAAGAAAGGGAAACTGCCAGGGGAGGCAGCGGGGACACCTCATCAATAAGGGTCCCTGATCTCAAACCAGGCGAAGTGTGGACAAAAGTGAGGCCCAAACTTTACCTACACAGTGTTACCATTTGTATACTTAACCCTGAGTTGTACCCCACATCTTTAAAATAAAAAAAAGGAAAAGAAAAAAAATCATAAGATGTTCCTTGTGGGAAAATTTTAGCAAATAAAACATAAACAGAGCTGTTGGTTGCACTGTTGTTATTTCTTCTACTTTTTAAAGGTTATTTTTATTTTTTTACAATAGTTATCCAGAATACCACATGGCCAGCTTGCAAGCTTATTTTCCAGATCACTGATAGCAGTGCAATTTTGTGTTTGTGTGTGAATATGAGTTTTGTTTTGAAAAAGACATCAGCTTGAAGGAGTTTCAAACTTCTGGCAACACTTTCTTAAGGAGTAACTCAAAACTGAGCGGCTGACCACGTTTCTGCCAGGTCTCTTGCCAAGTGTGTGGCGGACGGATGTCACGTTTCAGGGTAACCACAGTCCACATTTATGAAGTGACTTGGAAAACTGTGTAAAGAGTTCTGTGATCCTATTATGTGTTTTAGAACAATCAAGAAAACTTTGTTATTTATTTTTAGCCTATTATAGTCTTTAATGGATACTTTATAAGTCCTTTTTCTAAGATATGATCCCCAGATTTTCTCAGGAAATTCCATGTGCTTGAGGACTGGTTTAAGCACCATTCAGAACTGCAGGAGGTCAAGGTCTACTGGGGCTTAGTGCAAAGTTAGCTTTCTTTGAATGTACAAAGGTCAACATTAACGAAGAAAGGGGCGAAGTCAAAGTTCCGCCAAGGAACACCCCAACTCTTTCAGTAATCCACCTGAAATGAAGAGGAAAACTAACCCCTTGAACATTGTAAAGCATTGAAAGCCCCATAAACGTGCCACCTCCTGTAGTATCTACAGGCCAAAACCTGGGCTAGGACTGGACTCATTAGCAGCGAGTGCAGACAGGCCCCTCAGCTCTCGCCACAGCATCGGCGATGTCCTCACCATCGAACTTGGTTGAGGAGACAGCGTGGTCTCAACTGTGACTTCCTTGTTCTTCCTGCTGTTGACAGGAAATTCCTGTGCAGCCTTGAACCAAGTGCCCCCTGTGGCCCAAAGACTTTTTCTTTCATTTTAACAAGTCCCCCAGGATGCCAGTTTTTCAACAGGGTAGATTCTTGAAGCAAGGTGGTTGCTGTTGTGTTTATTTCCGCTTCTACATCTCCCAGACTGTCAGATAACGGTTTGTGGGATAAGGAAAAAAATGAGTAGTCAGAACACAGAAGATGCAGAGTGGCGGATATAGAGATAACCTGGAGTTTTTCTGAGTCATTAAAATAGGGCTTATATTCTCAAAGCTCAAAAATGTTAGCAATTCATTTAATTCAACTGCTTTTTAAAATGTTCACATCTCATCATTTTAGAGAAAACTATTTACTGCAGTGAATGAAAAGCCATGTGTTATTGAGAGTTACCTGATTCTGATCCTATGGGGCTTCTGTATTTTTTTTCATTTCAACTCTTTTCGAAGTTACAGAATAAGTAAGACCAAAGCAAACTATTGTCTATACATATGCAAATAAACTTTGTTGGCTAAAATTTCAGTTGCGTTATCTTCCTTACCCTGGAAGAGGCCGGGTTTGTGTACATTAGCACATTAATTTCAATATTCTTGATCTCTAAATGTGGGTATTCTTTGGATTGTCCTTTTATCTGGTTGCAACATCTTGGTGAGTCCTTCATTAATGAATTAATTTTGTAAGTTTATGAAAGTCGTGCCATTTCAGGCTTTTCAAACTACAGGGTGATGTCTATAGGATATGCTTTATATTTATATATTGATAGCAAAATACAAATGTATTTCCTCGGTTGCATATAATTTAATTTCTAGAATTAAAATCTCCCTCTTGTTCTACTGTGCCGGCATGAACAGATGTGCATATAATTAGTATTTTGACATAAATTGGCTCAAACCAACATCACTCAAGATCGAAATCAGTATTCTATTGTGAATTTTAAAAAAATGTGTGTATGTATTCTGATCTCCATTTCCCCCCAAATTCTGTTGATTGCAAATGTCTGAGGAATAGTCTCAGCAGATTATCCCAAACTTGACAAATTTCTGCAAAATGCTAAATAAAAGGAAGGTGTGTGTGATTATGGCAAGATTCTCCATTTGGTGTGATGGGTCTAGTGCAATCTCGGCCTCTGTGACATTGCATGTTTCACTCCTCCAAAGTTTTGGATGACATGTATGGAATTGATTTCCCTTTCAATGCCATACCCTCTGGAGGCCTTAGAAAATACAAGAATGGCATAAATATTGATATTTTTATCTGTAAATATACGTAGATCTAGTTGTCTGAGAAGCTGACAATGTGATCACATCCTTTTCTTCTTCCTAGTTAGGCTCTTGGGAGTTGAAACAGACTGGGAGTATTTTGTGTTGCACATTTGGGTCACATCTGCCACCTGGATGAACTATAATCTCTAGCAAGTGACTTAACATTTCTGAATTTCATTTTCATCACCAATGCATGACAGCAATAATATTTTCTGCTTTAAATATTTTAAAGTCTTGCAAAAACCAAAGTAGCAATGGCTGCCAAGGTGCTTTGCCATTGTGAACTGCAAGAGAGAGGTAGTCTCGACCCTTCAGGGATGAGTCCAGTTGCGACCCTGTCTGTCTCTGAGGTGGAGTGGGTTTCTTGGACCGAAGGCTTTGGGGGACTTTGGTCTAACATTAGGATGGCTGTGTGGAAAGTGGTTCCTCTTCTCTTTCCCTCCAGGAATTCTGAAAAGTGCTCGCTTAATTTGCTCCCAGTTTGTTCTCCTTCCACTGGCAATATCAATTCCCAAAAATTTTTAGTGAGTTTGGAATTATTGGGAGAAGAACGCATGTAAATGGGAAGTCACATGCTTCTTGAGAAGTTCAAAGGGGGAACACGATTTTCATGTTCAAATCAAATTCCCCTATCTTGAACAAATCTTGGAAAATATTTTCCAAAAATGTGTACTTATATTTTTGCCTGCTTGGCTAAAATGAATAGTTCTTTTCCATATACTTGGGTGTGGTTTTGAAGTATCTACGTTTTGACCTACTATGTTCAGAGAAACTCGCTCAGCCTTCCACACTAGCTTTCCAGGTCTGGTGATGCTTTGACAGTGTAACGGAGTTCAGTCCAGAAGCTGAAAATGGATGAAGTGATGAGGCAGTGGGGCAACGAGACATTTATTGGTGGTTTTCATTTGTGTGTGTGTCTGTGTGGCGAGGGGAGAGGTTTGATGCATCTGATTGTCCAAGAATAGCAATGATGCCCGTATTTCAAAATATCTTATTAAACCAAGCATGAATCTTTTTTAAAATAGTTTTTTGTTTTATCTACCACATTGTTCTCATTTATTTGGTTTTCATTTACTATCATGGACGGACAGATTAAGAAAGTTTAAATCCTTCATCTGGGGTGAGCTCCTGTTTGCATGTTATAGTTCAGTACTCGCAAACTCTGGGCTTTCTACCATATAACATGATTTTCTTGGAAAGCAAGGTATTTTGGGGGAAATTGTATCTGAATGTTTCGAGGTGCCCATTGTTTTATACCCAGATGTCATAAGAAATTACACTCTGCCTGGTGCTTGCAGGCATTTGGGTTTTTAGTTACTTAGCCTGTAATACCATTTGAATTTTATCATCAGTCTCTGTGACTAACTCTGCTGCATTTTTCCAGGTAAAAGTTCTAAACAATTGATAATAAAATATCTCCAGAAAAATCCTTTTTTAGGCTATATGTATTTTAGCTCATCAAACCATTTGAGAATTAGCAACAGAGAGAAAGCTAGAGCGACGAGTTCTCTGAAACCGTAGCTTCTAAAATTTCCACCCAGTACTGCTTTGAGGTACCAGAAAGATACGAGGTGATACAGTGAGTGTAGCAAGAAATGAGGAAGGGAATAGTAGCAATGGCTTTAAATTGTTATTTCTCCCTTTTCTCGCTTAAACTAACAGAGTTTTAAAATGAGTCAAATACATATTTTAATTGATAAACTGAGTTTATATTCACCTATTGGAAACAGTACAACATTTTTACATCAGGTTATGAAATATGGACGTTTTACTAAAAGACAGGAAGACCTTTTCCAGTCTTTAAAGTAAATACATATTCAAAGAATCTTAAGGCATACCATTTATTCATATTCATATCTATTGAAATACTGTACATCCACATACTTCAATAAATAGTTAAAAACCTGACCTCTTTTTAAATCATTTCTGGATTTCAAAAAACAATTTTTATTGAAAAGATTAAATAGGTAACTTTTGGCTGTGTCACAAAGCTAAGCACAATGGATAAATTAACAGTTATTCAGTAAATTTTATCAATATGGATGATCGGCTTTGATAATTCAGTTTCTCAGAGTTTTCTGACTTCACACATAGGGGTATTTATGCTTATATTATTTTTGCCCTGAATTACCTGGGTAATTTTCTCAGTTCTCCAGTCTACTTTCTAGATATAGTTTAAATGTTATGATGAAGCACTGATTTTTCAGTTAAGTTAGGACCCCCCAAAAGTGGCTTTAAATTTGAAGTTCTCTCAGATCTCTTAGTGTCTCAGAAAAACACAATACTGTAACTTGGGCTGTTCTTTTCATTATGTAATTGCTGCCTAAGAAGGACTTAATGGTGTAACAGGACTTGTGTTTCGAATGAGGTCATTGAAAACATAATTCCACCACTCGCCGTTAAATTAAGAACGCAGACGAGGAAGTCAACTACCCGAATCTTCGGCTTCCTCCCTCCCTCTGGTCCTTCTGTTCCCTCTCTCCCCCTTCCTCCCTCTCCGTCGTCCTCCCTTTTCTCTCCACTCTCCTTTTTCAACTTCTCTTGACTTTTCTTTGAAAGTAGTTAGGAGAAACAAAAAGGAGTCCCACAGATGGAAACTGTGGCCAATATAATGCTGAAATGAAGAGCTAAAGAATTGTTATAGATTAAAAGATAAATCAAGTTTATAAAACTGCTATTCTGAAATTGCAACAATCTTGTACAGTCAGGACCGATAAAATGGAGTAATCAGACACTTTATATGTCCATAAATGTAAAATTATCTACTTGAACATTATATGCAATACATTCACACAAAAAAGCAAATACTGTAGCCTTATTTGACAATATTGAACTCATAAATACTCATGATTTCACTCTGTCCAGGGGCCTAAGGACTAGGAATGCTGCCGTGATACAGAAAAACATAGCGAATACCTCCTCTGTTTAAAAATGTCACTCAAGAAAGTCTCTTCTAACATAAAGGCAAATACATAGAGCTACTGGGCTATGACTGTACCTCTGTCACATTCTATGGGGAAACACCAGACTCCACAAGTTCGGAATCATGACAACACTTTGAACTAATTATTTGGTTCATCCATAGTTTATACCTCAATTTACCTCACATTTACCCTACAGACCTTACAACGAGGAGGTATTTTTAACTCTAGGAAAGCGGTCACTGTATAGTATGCATTCTTGATCTGTTTCTTTCTCCCAAACAATGGTACTGATGGTTAACGCTTTTGTGGTAGCACCACTATTTCTAGTAAGTAGATTAATATGGAGTGTGCCACTTTAAAGCTGCAATACAAAGTAATACTTCATAGCTTATTCACTAATCCCACAAAGAATCTATTTTTTAAAGCAAATAAATAATAAAGTTAAATGTCATATTCATTTAAAAAAACAATTTTTAATAGATCAGTCAAAATGTGTTGTAAATTTATTACAGTTGGTAAATTTAATAGCATTATGCCATATTATTGCCATTTTTGTGGAAAGTTTGTATATTTATGCCCCCTCATTTAAGATTCATTTTTCTAATTAAAATGGATTTATGGTATAATTTGGAAGTGCATTTTACTTGAAAAAAATTACAGTTTTCAAGCCACCCCATCTAGGGCAACATATTAGCTCTCTTCAATATGCCAGCCACTGTAAAACGTTTTATCTCTAATTTCACTTGTAGGATCTTTGTAGTTGTTATGACTTGCCAAGGGGGACTATTTGCAGAAATCTAGGTGTACTGAAATTGGTAACTTCATCAAACCTGTAAAATGGCTTTCAAGGCTAAGGTCTTTCTTTAGTAAAGAGTAAAACCATCAAACTATTCCTGTAATGTAATACTTAGAGCAACAGTATTTTCCTTCAAACATGTAATTTTTAATAATATAAATAATTTAACATTCACAAGAATTTAATAACTAATATATCTTAAGATATTCTCATCAGTGATGTCCTTATTTGATCACCTCTTTTCATATGTCATGTAGGAAAAAATAAAGCATGGCAAATTGCTTTTGGCTTCACTTGTTTGCACTAAAATGGCCAGAGAGACATATTTTATGGAAGAATTTGGCATTTCAGGGATTGATCTGTTGCATACCAATATAGAATATTTGATATGACATATTTTGGAATTTTTTTAGTCTAACGTGTTCCAGACTACCAACTGAGTGATATTTGCGGATGGAAAACACGCACACCGCTCCTGCCTGCGGAAGCACCCTCTCCGTCATACTCGTTCACAAGGAAATCCAACGGATTATGAGCTCTTACCAACTCGTGGAATGTAGGTGACTGGACTGTGTGTCCTTTCTGACAATCTGTCTCAACAATTTTGGCTTCGAATAGTGAAAAGAAAAGATGCCGTATTGCCAGGTCATCCCTCGAGCGGACGGTGCTGTCATCTTAGAGGGGATGATTTCCCACAGTGGATGTAACATTTGGTGAGAACTATGCACATCACATGGTATGTTTCCTGTGCTACGTAATTAAATCGTTTCTCATCACAAAGACTGGGGTATTGTGGGGCCAAATTCTCAAACCTTGTTGGGAATGAAGGAAGATTTTTTTTTTACAGTCTCATGGCTCCTTCATTCTTTAGAGACAGGGTATAGTTTGACTAGATCATTGCGATATAGTCTTTGCTCTCAAATATTAAGATTTTGCACAGCATTTGCTACTAGTTGGAGACAAAGAGAAAAATGTCACTTTATGAAGGCACACCCATGCTGGACTTACAGGAAAGAGAAGCAGAGCGGCACAGCCAGTTAAATTACAAGGCTCATTCCTGAAACCTGAATATCATGCGAGCAGAAAAATCTAGATAAGTGTTATATTTTGAAGAAATGATCTGAAGGCAATATTATTTGCTTTTTTATCAAAAAAGAAAAAAATGCATCTTTGTCAGTGTGGATTGACTCCTATGGAAACAGGGAACTGAATGCTTGTATTGCAGCCTTAAAGAATCACGTGTTCACTGCAATATTCGTTTTTGTAAACTACAGCCTGCAGCCTAGCAGACCATGACTGAATGCTTTTGAAAAGTTGTAGATTACAAACATGAAATCACAATTAATATCCTCTAAAAGTAATTTCAGAGCTTTCACGTCTTAAAAAAAGGACAATGTGTACTGCTTCACAAGGTAATGTAGCTAATCAAAAAAGAGTAGAATTAAAGTATTTACATAATGAGCAATTCTACAGAAGGCGATCATCCCCATGTAAGCACGGCTGATCATATCCCACGCTGCTTTTAACAAACTGTACCAGATTGGATCCAGCCATCAGCACTTGCAGAGAATCCTTAAAGGCCTTTTATGGGTCTTTAAATTTATTGTAGAATGGCATTCTTCAGGTAGAATATGCTGGTGAAAGAGGACAGTATCAACACAAGGTACCAGCAGGAGAAAAGCACATCAGCGCTCCCGGTAACTCCATACTGGGCTGTACTTGGAGCTGGAAAGAAATGGAAGAGATTAAATCAAAATCTAATTTGAGTTTTTCAGGATCTTGACAACAATCAAAAGCTAGCTGGGCATGGGGGCAGGGCACTGGCGCTGGAGTCAGACTGTTTCACTCCTGATTCTGCTCTGTGACAACGCGTGGTCTAGTTGACTGACTTCTCTGAGCTTCAGTTTTCTCAAGGGCAGAATAAAAATAATGGGAATAGCATGAGCCACCTTGCAGGGCTTGGTGAGAATTGGAGATGAAGCACGTACGGCATAGTGCATGGGCTGGACACATGCTGAACATGCGACAAAAAAGCTGCTAACATTCTTCTTCCTTTCATGTGTAAACGTTTGCGTTAGTGAACAATATTCATGCATATATGTATAGATCTTTCTCATTGGCTAAATACTGTACTAAAGGCTAGAAAACTAAAGGGATTCTCCCTTCTAATATCTTTTTTTTTTTGGATGGGGAAAGATATTAAAATAATTGTAGTACAATTCTAGGAATATTAGTTGCAAGCCCACACACAGTGACACAGAAAAAAATGTGCGTTGAAATCTGCCTGGGCAAAGGAGGGACAATTTAACAGAGTTTTACCAAAAGGACACAGGAAACCGCATAATCAAAGGCAGGGGGAAAGGAGAGTGCCAGTGCATATTCTAGAATCCAAAAGCATATTAGTCTTGGTGGACTCTGAAGTGGAGGGGTTTGACACTGGAGCTCTAGCCAGGTAGGATGACCTTGATTTTAATGAAAAAGGGTTTTCGTTTTTAGACCAAAGGGGGTTTTGAAGAATTTGGAGCAGTGGAATGTAATAGCACATTTATACACCAGAAAGATCACAGTTTGCATATGGTGATGATCCTATGTTCCTTGGCTAACAGTCATGCTGAATTTTCATGGAACCCTGAATATTCTTCAAGTTTGGGATGTTGTTGGAGTCTATCAAATAGACTCCACCTCGTGTCACAAAAGCATCGTTGCCTACTTACTTGTATGCGACTCCTATTGTGTTGCAGAAATTGAATGTCACAGGCATGCTCAGACTTGCCCAGGACTGATTCTCATTTGATAGAGTAAGAATAATACTCATACAAAAAACCCACCAACATATTTTAACTACTTTTCTTACTGAAACCTGAATTTTAAGTACTGTTTCCTAGTAGAAATTAAATAATGTAGTAAAGGAATAAACCATTTCATCTCTAAATCCATAACTCAAATCCAGGAGCAGTTTTAGTCACACTGAGTTTAAATTACCAGCAGGTAGTTTTTCATGAAGCTTTCACAAATGACCGTATTGCCATGTAACAACAAGAATAAATTGTGTTGTTTACACCTCTAAGAAATTAAAGAGGATGAAAGATGCACTGGCCCCTGCCAGTGGGAAGTTTCCTTGACAGTGCAATTATTGATTCCAGGTGAGAGTGGGATTCTAGCGCCTAGGCTACCATTTTTAATAAACAAACAGCAAAATCAGCTATTTAATACATCTATCTCATCACAAGTAAGTTTTTAAATAAAAAGACAATGAAGAAAGCTAAGTCTATTGTTGAACATACAGCTTTTCGTTTTCTAATATATAAGAAGTCTAACTTAAAACCACGGAACTCTCGTTTTCTCATGTTCAGGACCTAGAATAATTTTTAAAATATAAATAAATATTTACTTGATGTATGACCGTCTAACAATTGTGCTAGAGTTGTTGTTATTTTAAGAGTGTTGTGTGTAATAAAACTAGAATCATAGTAAAGAACAAGTGATAAGCAAAGTATATAAAATGGTTTCATGAGCCAGGCATGGTAGCTCAAGCCTATAATTCTAGCACTTTGGGAGACCAAGGCGAGAGGATGGCCTGAGCTCAGGGGTTTGAGACCAGCCTGGGAGACTTGGCAAGACCTTGTCTCTACAATAAATCAAAAAATAAGCCGGGCGTGCTGGCTCACACCTGTAGTTCCAGCTACTTGGAAGGTGGAGGCGGAAGGATTGCCTGAGCCCAGCAGGCTGAGGCTGTAGAGGCCATGAGCATGCCACTGCCCTCCAACCTGGGTGACAGAGTGAGACTCCAACTAAAAAAAAAAAAATTGGTTTTATGAATAAAAAGTAAATTTTAAAAAGTAAATATGGAGCAGAGGTAGAACATTTTTGTTATCATGACAAGTTAAATAGTATATTAAATGGGTATTGAGAGTATCAAGGCCCCTCAAAACTTCTTATCCATCCTTTAAAATGCTTTTTGGGGCAACATTTTCGGAATCCTCTCTTCTTCTCCAGCAAGCTAAACGGACGACCCCTTTTGTGTCATTAGATCACGGAATTCCTCTATTATACAACTGTCACACTGCACTACAAATATGTGTGTACATATCTCTTTCTCCCACCATGCTGTAAACTCTCCTATTTGTGTCTTATTCCTCCGTGTGTTTCCAGACACAAAGGCTGGCAAAGTCTGGCACCTAGTAGCTGCCCGAGAAATGTCTAAGTGCATGATTCAATTAAATGCACAGTTCAGAATTAAGATAAGTATTTCTGTCCTACAAAATTGAATCTCTTTGAAGCCAGCCATATGCTTATAGGCTAAAAAATTTAATATACTTCATTCATTCATTCAGCAAGTGTTATTGAACTAAGTACCAAGAGCTGTACTAAATGCTTGGGACACAATGGTTAATATGATAGGTGGGGTCCCCCTTTTGCTCAAATGACATCTTTTCCTCCAATATGGTGGTGTTTTCTTCTACTTAGCCTATGGCTGTCTTAAAAATCACAGAGATATTATCAATAGTATATTTCAAAATTATTACTTTCCAATTAAAATAGCATAGAATTTTTCACTGATGTCACAAATTAATGCCCTTTTTCTTTGCTTGTGAATGTAATACTGATATTAATCCTAAAATACACTAGAAACTGCCTTCTGCATTGCCAGCCTGCATTACAGGCATTCAACTGTGGAGTAATTATGAAGGATCAGGAGCCCGAAAAACAAAGGTCAAAGTTAGTCAAGGGAATGTGAGTTCTGATACCTAATGTCGTATCCTAGATCGTCAGTCTCCTTAACTGTATGCTGGACATCTTGTTGTGTGCTAGGGGTTAAGTACCACACAGGAAAAGCTGAACAAAATCCAGTCCTCCACTCAGGAAGAGTTCACTCTAGTTGGGGCACAAACAATCAGGCGCATGTAGAACATTAGGCTGTATCCAGCTGTAGGGATAATGCCCAGACACGGGAGGACTCCCCGAGGACTCACGGCTGGTAAGTGGTCCAGGCAACAGTTGTAGATACAATTATTTTTCACCGAGGCAATGATATACATGCTTCAGTGTATATCTCATTTCTTAAGAATGCCTGCGTAGCATTCCATTGTTGGGCTTCGCCGTCAATCATACAATTTTATTCTCATTGGTTGACGTTGACTGATTTAATCACATTTGAGTCAGGGTCTCCTTCTATTGCCCGGGCTGCAGCCCAGTGATGTGATCATAGCACACTCAGCCTCAAACTCCTGGGCTCAAACAAACCTCCTACTCCAGCCTCCTGAGTAGCGGGGACTGCAGGTACGTGCCACCAGGCCCAGCTAATTTTTAAAAATTTTTTTATGGCGATGGGGTCTCACGATGTTGTCCAGGCTGGTCTCTAGCTCCTGGCCTCAAGTGACTCTCCTGCCTTGGCCTCCCAAATCATTGGGATTAAAGACATGAGCCGTCATCCCTGGCCAGATTGACATGTACTGTGGTAATCTGTGTGTGTGTGTGTGTGTGTGTGTGTGTGTGTGTGTGTGTGTGTATGACTGCTGAATCATTTGAAGTGCAGGCTTAACGGTGCTGAAGCTAAGGCTCTCGGTACTATTTGATCAGCAAATTTTCTCGGCATGTGAAGCCCCTCTCAACTATTCATGTTTAGAAATTAAAGAAAAAAACTGTAAGCTGTTATTAGAAATTAGCTTGAAGGCTCAGCTCAAGTGTCACCTCCTTTCAAAAGAAAAAGTAACCTTCATAAAATCCCTCCTGCCAAGTTAAGTACTCCCCTCTTTTCTCGCATGACTTAGTTACTGGTAGCATCGTAGTTAGACACCTTCAACTCCTAGACCAAGAGCGTCTTGAAGCCAAGACTGACATGTTTCTTTTATCTTTGATACGGAATACAGAGTCTGGTAGTCGAGCAGATGTTTGTTGAATGACTATACGATTCACACCCATTTCCCCCTCTGTCACCACAAGCCTGTCTGGAGACAAAATGCCTTGACTTCTTTTTTTCAGAAGAGGTTTATCTTTCCCCACCATATTTTGCCGAAGCCTTCTTTTTTTCTAGTCAGGCTCATTAGTATTTTATTTTGACTATATAGGTCAGACTACCTCCCTTCAGCATTTTGAGCAAGATGACAGGTCATGAGGCATGTAAACAGCAGCAGGACATGTACTGAGCTTTGTAACATTGTCTCTTGCTGCAAAGACAGATGAGCCCAGAGGTCCCCTGCCACAGACCCACATTCCTCAGGAGTCATCCAGGCGCTTCTCTGGGATGGCCAGCCTGCGGTAGTCCCCTGCCATGTTCTCCATTGCCTGTGAGTATCATACGGCTATTTGTCCTGAGTAAAGCTGGAAACGGTACGTCATGTGATCAGAGATGCAGTTGGGCATGGCGAGGACTTTGGCTTCGTTCTGAATGATATGAGAGGCCACAGGAGAGTTTGCTCACTTGTAAATGATTGCTTGCTGACTCTACAGACAATAGGTTTATGGCAGGAGAGGGAAGACGAGAAGCTTATGTTAGCTCAGGGCCTTCAAGGACTCCCATAACCTGCAGAGGGAAGCCAGAGCTTTGCCATCTAGCATGCAGGGACCTCTGCTATCTGGTTCTAGCCAGCTTACCCAGACTCACGCCCATCTCGCTGTTGTCATAGGAGCCGTTTTCTGAACAGTGTTTCGTTACCCCAGGTCATTTGCACATGCTACATCCCAAAGCCTGGATGGCCTCCTTCCTGTTCCCCTTCTCTACGTAGGAAAGTCCGACCCGTCTTCAGACATCTAAAATGCCACTTTCTCCATGAGGCCCTCCCCAGTCTAATTAAAGTCTTCTGTTTATACCTGATTTCAGAAGTGTTTTACTCTTACAGTCATATATTCATGTATATAAAATTATATGTCATATATTTACACATATATATCTTCCATTGGACTATAAGCACCTTGAAGTTACAGAGCACTCCTCCCTGTGTGTATCTGTATCTTATGCCAAATATATTCAACAGGTATTGGCTGAGTTAGATGTGAACAGCACTCCTAAATATGCATCTGTCTAATCTGAGACCACTTTGATAAACAAGGCGATTTTAATAGTCGTCTCTATGGTTTCTCGTCCTTAAGGACAAATGTGTGACGGGGAAATTGTTTTGCTACTTTCCCACCGCCGGTTTGTTTTTGATGAGGAGGGTGACGAGAAGAAGAATTAAAACGGAGAAGGAGAAAGAAAAGGGGAAATCAAAAGGAAAACACGATGGTGAAGATGTAAAACAGAGAGAGAACACTCAGCCCTTGAGTATTATCCAGTGTGTTGGATAGTTTCATATCTACCACTTTATGAGAGAGAGAGAGAGAAAGAGAGGAAGATACATCAGGGAGACTTTCAAATTCTGATCTGCAAACCAACCAAAGCAAACAACAGAGCAGGCTGCTTGTCATTCTCCTAGGTTCTTAGTAGAGCCACGGCATTCTAGTTTTTAAAGATGCCATTGCTTGTAACATATGGACTGTGGGGAGAGTTAACATAGGTTCAGGTTCCAACGCCACCTCCTTCCAACGGGACTAACTTAGGCAAGCCTCCTAACTTGGTTTAGTTTAGCATCTCTATCTGCACGTGAGGCTTGGCAGTCGTGCTCAAAAGTCATTCTGAAGATTAAATATGTTGTTACATGTAAACCACCCAGCACAGCATTTAACAAAGCATAAGCACTCTCTCAGGTGTTTTTCCCAAACACTCCTAATTCACTCCCACCCGTGACAGATTCAGCGCGTGCTATGCGCCAGGCACTCTGAGGCAATGAGTGAAACAGAGCTGGTCCTGTCCCCACTGAGCTTTCTGTTTAGTTTGAGAGGCTTTCCAGGGAATAGGCGTATTTTATTTCATTCTTAACTCACATTTGCTTAAATCAGTGTTTCTCTGGTCTTACAAAGATGTCTTCCGCTTGATCTTACAAAAATATCAATTCTCTGTATTGTCTTGGCTTCTTGGGGAGGATTTTTGTGCAATGCCATTTGCTGCTAGATTCTTGGCCAGTTTCCCACGGTTTGCTAGCTCCTCACAGTAACAGCCTGACCTCTTCTTTTCCTTCTCCTTCTCTGTTTTTTGCCAAAGAGAACCGCAGGTGCGTGGCGTTTAGACAGAACTCACACCGAGTTTGTTTTTAGGGGAGCTCGCTCAGGCATTGGGCAAAAGTGCATAGGCTGGGTGTGGTGTCTAGGTCCTCGGGACTTTGCCCAGTAGTCAACAGGAAGACCCAATCTGAGTCCTAACACCTAACTTACATCTTGTCTAATTGTGATGATTGTTCCTAATTACTTACAGCTGCTGTGTATTATTTTTTAGTCTTGGGCATTTACCCTTGTATTGCTCCCGTTTTATTTTTAGGTAAGAGCAAATGTAACTGTGAAATATCGAGTTTTGGTACAATACCAGTTAGGTGCCTAAACATTTCCTTAAATTCCTTGAGTTTTAGTGACACTAGCTTTGAGTCATGTCTTTGAGGATTTCTGTCGCTGTCTCAGGTAGAGTCCCTTGCGCCACATTACTTCTGCTTCCGTAAGGCAAAACTGGCTTCGACTTACGCTTTCCTGAAAAAGCTTACACCTTAGTGGGCAGAGAATGGTTTATACCCAAATAACATTTCATGCAAAAGAGGGCGATGAATGTGTCCTCAAAACAGAGAGCACATTCGTCGACTGAGAAATTACACACCACCGATTAGCTCCAACTGACAGCGTGGTCCTATGATTTCACGACACACAGTGGGGGGAGTCTGCCCCAAAGATAAGGAAATGCTCTCTTGAGCAACGGCCTCCCCTTTAAACCATCAGCAGTGGCCAGGGATACCAGAGGCTTAGATAGCACTCCACTTTTCTGTGTCATCTGCTTTTGCCTAAACACTGAGTGGCGATGAGGAAAGAAAAAGAGCAGATGGGTTATTCTTCGCACCTGGATATAAGACCTTTGATTGTGGTCTCTGGAAGGATCAGACAGGTCTTGGCACAGGGGACAGCCGGCACTCCTGCCGGCTGCCTCTTGTGTGACCAAATGGCCCAGGTCCTAAGATGAGATGACACTGCGTGACAGACACAGCACAGCACTCTCTTCTCTCACGCCGCTTCATCACTCCCGGGGCCTGGTGGCTTCCAGGGAGAGAGAGGGCTTCGTGATGCGAACATGCTCACTCCCTGTACTCTAGACCCTGTGGGATCGTCTTCTTCCTCTAGGCCAGGGGTGTCCAACCTTTTGGCTTCCCTGAGATGCATCAAGTAACCTTTTGGCTTCCCTGGGCCACATTGTGTAAAGAGGAATTGTCTGGGGACGCACATACATTATACAATAGAGTTAGTATATAGAATGCGCTCTCTTGTTTTATATTTTCAAAACTATGTTATGAAGTTTAGGAAAATGAGAACAATGTAAGATTAGCAGGAAATTCGGCCTTGTTTTTGTAAGACGGATCTATCAGTGGCTGGCTTGATGGACGTGGCTGCAGTCCTCAGCGAGTTCTTGAGGTGCTCATAGAAATGTTTGTTTGAATTTTGCTCTTTGTGTACTTTGTGATTGAAAACAGCTGCTCACAATTGCGTGTGCTGCCAAAAAGCGATGTCAGGAATAAGGCGTGGTTGTGAACTTCAAGATGGAACAATGCACGGGGTCACAAAGAAAACAGTGCTATAAAACACATGTGCTATAAAACACATGACGCTAAAAGCTTTTGTGGGTCCGCATGACTAGCTGTCCTGAGCTGCGTACGCCACGGGTTGGACATGCTTGCTCTAGGCTTTGGGACGGAGGAGTGCCTCGGTAGCGCGGCTGTCACGTGAGAGGGCTAACAGTGTACGGATTTTCAGTTTGTTTACGCGACACATCTTCATGAAGCCACACGCGGTCCCTGGGAATACAGAGATGACCAAACCACAGGCCACTCAAGCAGCTCTCTGCCTGGCAGAGTGAGGCTCACTTTATGGGCCCTCCCACAGTCCATACTGCTCTTGCACTGTGGGAGAAAATGAAAAAGTTGGATAAAGGGCTGCCAAGTCCCGCCAGTCGGCGTTCCCCTTGTCGTCTTTGGAAGGGATCAGGCTAACAAGTACCCAGCGCTGTTCTTTTCTCGAGTTAGAGGCTTCAGGTTATAGAAGCATTTGTATTTAGATGCTGACTCTAACGTTTTATATTTTTCTATTCCCATTTGGCCAAAAACGGAATGCCTACCTCCAGGAAGTTCTAACGTCTTTGACAGACTGGGCCTTCACAAGTATAAAAGCATAAAATAATTACTCAGAGAGGCTTTCTATTTTGTGTTGTAAACAGCAAGGAGACTGGGTAGAGAGATCTCACCACTCCTTTCTCTCCCCATTAGAGGAATCTTCCTGCCAGCGTGTTCTCAGCAACCACAAAGCCAGTTCTCTGGTAGACCACGTCCTTGAATCCCATTCTTCTTGCTGAATAGCCATTTTGCCAAAGTTCACAATATACATCCTCTCTACTCAGCATCAATGACATTAGAGGTTTTAAGCATGTTTTTCTCAGTTATTACCCTTGTTCAGACATCTATCTATTTATAGATAAAAAATTTTATCTGCAAATAGCCGCTGAGACTCTCCAAGACTATTACCTCTAATTTGAGGTAAGGAGAATAAGAAAGCAATCATCTAAATGAAAACAAATTCTGCCGCCTTTTTCTTATCCTTCCTAGTTGTTAAAATGTCTCAAAACTTGAATTGTTCGTCAATGTCTTCTAAATGTGTGGAATTTTTTGTTTAGTCTAGAAAACCAGAAGTAATTTACATGAATACACAGTAGCTCTGTTTTGAAGTGTGTTGTCAATACAGGTAACTTTGCATGCCCCTATGTGGCTCTTTGAACTTGGTATGGTTATTCCTACCAGACAGGTTTGCAAACGGGTTTCTATATAAGTGTCTCTACATATTATGGAGTGTGTATGTGTGTGGCTGTGTGTCTATATTTTAAAAGCTGGTTTTGTTGTATAAATTATACATACACCAAATACAATACAGATTGCCTTTACTGCACAGATTTTAGCTTTGGGCCTTTAAGGCATCATTTAGCTGAAGAAAATAAGGTTTTACAGAAATAAAAATAGAAACCCAGCTGTGTTCTTAAGGTCACTAGCAGTCACTGCCACCAGCTGTATCTTCGCTGTGACACTGCTAGTGTGTTAAAAAATGGTCGAAATTGGAAACTGGCAAACACTTTTGCAAGTTGAATAAGTTCTTAAGTTTCTATATATGTGGCTATGTGGGTGTGAAATTACTTAACTTTTTATGTAGGGTGTCTAAACTCGGAGTTTAATGATCAGATTGTCTTATGTATTAAATTTTATTTTTTGCATCTTATGTGTTAGGAAGTTTACCCTAAACAAGCTTATTTTGTTCTTTTGGTATTAATTAAGGATCAAGAGTTTCATTTACCTATATTTTCCATTTTTGGAACCTTCCTTTTGCCTTTAAAAGTATATTTTACCCCCTTTTCCAGTGCAGTGAAGGCCAGTGATTATCTGGCCCTGTAGTTCTGATTTACTTAGATTGTTCCACTTGTTATGCTCTAGATTGATTCTCAGTTATTTTCAATGATTCTCTAATCACTGCTTTTATATGTGGTCTATTTAAAAAACCCTGATAAACTCCAAAAGACTTTGCACAGAACGAGACTGTGAACTCTACTCAAGCTACCTTTTCAGCCCCCTGGCTGACAACTATCACATTCTGCACATGGCACACAAGCAAATGCTCCGTTCTCAGGACAGGCCTTGGCTGCATCTATGCCTATTTGCTCACAGTCTGCCGTCATCGGGGACGGGCTCCCATGTCTGTGTGTGCTGAAACAGCACTCATCCTTAACGCTCATCTCAGATGAGCCTGCTCCTAAGAGTAGAACCTGTTAGAACGCTAAGTGGTGTAGGGGGTCATTCAGCACAACCTTGGAGTTTTACGGATGAGGAGAGGGGGCTGGTGGGGACTGAGTGATGGGTTTCAATGAGATGCAAAAATAAGGCTAGGACTCAGGCAGCTGCTTCTCCTCCTCCATTTCTACACAGCCTCCCTGACGCCAGTGAGAATTAATCTGCCAGTTCCTCTCTTTTCCCCACTGTCGTTTGCTTTCACCTATGCCTTATGTCTCTCATAGGCGCCTCCTTCAGTAGAGTCTAAGCTTCTGGAAAGCAAGGATCGGATTTAATTAAATTTTATATCACAGCATTTGATCAAGTGGTTGGCACTGTCAAAATAATCATTACAGAAAACATTGTCTTAACTTCTGCATTTTGATGAGGTTTTACTGTAGAGCTCAAGAAAAAAAAAGGGAGCACTGTAAGGAAGACAGTATCACCAGTCAAGAATTCAGGACTTGGAAACATTGGCTATCACTGTAGAGTCACATTGGTTCTAACTTATTGAAAAGAGAATCTATCTTCTTGGATGTCTCTCAAGACATCATAGCATACATATACAGGGCTATACACACACACATACACACCCACACCCAAGAGAACTGTCAAGAAATCACTCGTGTCTGTGACTCCCATTTGAATGTGTTAGTTTTGGACGGAGACTGCATTTCTTAACAATGAAGCATACCGGGGACTACCTCAGCACCCTGGCACTGCAGTTTTCTCAGCTGAGCAAAGGGGGTAAAATTATCCTCTTCCTAGTGTTATGATAAGTAAAGGAGACAACTCAGTAAAGTGCTTAGTGCGGTGTTAAATTTTATTAAATGACGACTTTTAAAAGGTATCAGTATTTATATGAGAAGTACCAACAAAAACCATACCTTGACCAGAGAAGGGATATCCAGTTGTTAGAATGAGGCCGTGTGTACCTCAAAGTTCTATAGACTCGAAACAATAACAACCACACCACCGCTGTGCTTCTTGTAAAGCACAGCTCAAAAGTGCAGATCCGAAATTTCACCCCCTCAGCAAAGAGCGCCCCAGTGTCCACACTTACTTACTGAGCCCCAGCCATTCCCGACATGCTGTTCTGTGTGCCAGTTTTTGTCTACAGTTCCTCTAAGTGGGTCACCATGTTCTGAACACAGCATGCCGTCTGACTCCCTGGGTTTGCGGTTCCTTTTCCTGGGGAACACCCTCCTCCACGTCCTTCCGCTCTCCGCCTCCAGAGGACAGACGCTTATTTCTCCTTCAGAAGCCAGTTCAGGCCACTTCTGTGATGACCCACCTACCCCTCCCTATCTGCTCCCCTGAGACCCCTTCGGGCTCCTCCTTGGCCCTCTCTCAGACTTGCTTCCTCACCCAGCCTGCGGACTTCTAAAGGGCAGGGGTCTTCTCTGTTTCCTTGTTTTCCTCTTCCCTGGTGTCTAGCACAGTGACTACGCATCACGGGAGCTGAATAAAGAACTCTCTTTCTCTCCGTATGCGATACATTTACAACGTTTGCTTGTTTCCTGTCCCTTTCGTGTCTTGCCTTCCGTCGTCCTCTCACTACCTTTCGACTTTAGCTGTTGCCGTGGCAGCCGGTTGTGTGTAGGGCAAAGGGTTCTAAAGTAACATTCGACATGGCTCCTCAGAGGGTCCCCAGGGGGTTGGAGCCCTGTTGCCTACAGCAGGGGTCAGCTCGGTGACACAGGCTTACACGGGCTTTCTGTCCTTCCCTGCTTCACTTGTTCCAGTTGCCCACTGGTGTTCCTTGGACTTACTCCCTAAAATAATCACCTGCAAGCAACCCCTCTCATGGGGGGGGGGGGTTGGCTAGAGAAAGAGAACATGTGTGTAAAGAAGAGGAAAACAATACATTGTGAATACTGTGTTCAGAGCTACTTAGGATCGCCCCACAGTGCATGCTGATTTGTACATAGTCGTGTACAAGACGTGAACTTGGGTAAATGTAAGTCAGTTGTAATGACACAGTGATCCATTCTCTTTGCCACCATTCTAGGCTCATGAAATTCGCTCAGTTGTCTTCTAGGAGGTCCGCATTAATTATACTGTGAGCAGTCACACGCTTTTAATAATGGAAAAGAGGCCTTAAAATCTTAATTAAATCTGGTATTTCTTTTCCTCATAGGCTTTATCCCAGGAATTTCACCCACTGTTTTACACTATCATCATTTTTGTTTCTGCTATCCCAGCAACATTGCCTAATGAAAGTTCTGTCTCCTCTTGTATTTCTTAAATATTTAAAGGCACTCATGGTTCTTATTTTTTATGATGATTTCAACTATAAAATACTTCTCTCCCCTACAACCTTGAAATGTTCCTTCCTCAAGGCTCTATTGCTGCCTAAGGTGATCCAAAGTGTAAAGAGGAAAATGAGAAACACAGCTGCTATGGGAGAAGCTTGGGGACGTGCACACAAAGATCAGATGTCAGGGAATTCTAGTTCAAAGAAGGGCCCTGCAAAGGATGAAAAGGAAAGTGAGGAACAAATGTTCATGGTGACACCAGCACGGAACACATTCTGCAATCTGGACTCACTGAATTTTAAGAACGTTTAGTAACTTCCTTCCTAAAAAACAGAGATAATATGCTGTTGGTAATTTCTTCAGGCACCATGCAAGATATTGAAAAAGAGAGAGGTGGGCATTTTACAAATTATTTCAGCAAAATGCCTTACCTCTGATTCATTTTTATGGATCTTGCAAATTTGAGCATTACATTATTGTTGAAAGGGGTCTTTGAATATAACAGAAACAGTGCTTCTTGCATCAGTAAATGTTTCAGTCTATCGGCATTAAGTTTATATGCATTTCCTTTGGTCACAAAACAGTAGGAAAAGCCTTGTCATTTCATAAGACAAAACTTTTATTGTACAGAGAGAGAACTCTAACAGTGTTTTCAATTATCCTTAACCTTAATATATATGCTTAAACCTAAAACTGGAATACTAATCTTTAAACTTAGGTCAGAAAATTATAACTTACGAGGAACTGATTTTTTTTTTTTTTACCATATTATATATTCAACGAATTCTTATTGGGTGCCTTCGATGTGTTAGGCATTGTGCTCAGTGATGAATCAAGACCCTGATACACAAAGACGAGTCAGACCTGATCCTTAGCTTTCCAGAATTT
Source organism: Tarsius wallacei (assembly GCA_963574415.1). Classification (NCBI taxonomy): domain Eukaryota; kingdom Metazoa; phylum Chordata; class Mammalia; order Primates; family Tarsiidae; genus Tarsius; species Tarsius wallacei. The sequence continues at coordinate 13,953 of CAUYQG010147853.1, read as the reverse complement.
ATAGTCAAGTAGAAGCAAAGCATTCTACTCTGGAAGAAAAGAAGGAATTTTTACCCACAATTATTAGAATTCCAGGGTTAAAAGAAACTTTGAGAAAATCTGTTCTCTTTTGTCAACATATAGCTAAATTGGAACTCTAATTAGAGAAAGACATTCTAGGCTTATGCCAGTTTAAAGTCAGAAGAGACTGAGGCCTGGGCAGGGAGGAGCCGCTCAGAGGATTAATGCCCAGTGTCTAGACCTTGCGTCTAATGCGCATATCTCACTGCCCACATTAATCTATGTGGTGACTTGCCTCAGGTTTTTATAACTCCCACTGCTTATTAATATCAAATGTGGTAAATGCAATCTTAAAATATTTCTAAATCTAATATGATCAAAATAATGTCATAGTCTAGTAAATCATCCAATGGATAGATGTCCCTTTAATTAGGCATTTCAATCAATAAAATACAGAATGAGTCTTTTCTATATATGTGCTGGAGATGATAGAATTATTTTTTAAATTATCGGGGCTGGGCGTGGGGGTTCAGCCTGTCATCCCAGCACTTTGAGAGGCCAAGGTGAGCAGATTGTCTGAGCCCATGTGCTCGAGAACAGCCCAGGCACCTTGGCGAGACCTCGTCTCTATAATAAATTTAAAAAATTAGCTGGTGCTGGGCTCTGTGGCTCAGCCTGCTATCCCAGCACTTTGGGAATCCGAAGTGAGGGGATTGTCCAAGCCCATGGGTTCGAGACCAGTTCAGGCAACTTGGTGAGACCTCATCTCTACAATAAATAAAAAACTAGCTGGGTGTGGTGGCTCGTGCCTGTAGTTCTTGCTCCTTGGAAGGCTGAAGTGGAAGGATCACCAGAGCCAGCAGGTTGACGCTGAGGTGGCTGTGAGCATTCCCCTGCACTCCAGCCTGGGTGACAGAGTGAGACTCCAACTCAAAGTAAAAGTAAAAATAAAAATAAAATAAAATATCAGATGCTGGAAATAATTTCCAAGACCTATAGTCCATGTACATTTTCTTTGCATCTTTCATAGCGTGTTCCACCTGAACTTTTTTAGTGCCTGCAGGCATGTGACATTTACAATAAATATTTCTTGATCAAATATTAGTAATATTTGAATAATTATTGTTAGAAATATGTTATATGGTTAATTTATTTGTATAAAAGGAACATTGCCTAGAATTAAAAAAAATAGACATTCATAAAATTCTGCTATATGTCTAGACTAGGTTTTTACCCATCAGTTTCCCAAAGGTACACATGAAATCAGAAAATTAGTATTCAGAACATCTCTGCATAAAATGCAGTGTTTTTTTTTTTTTTCAAGTGAAGGAGCGGCTTTGGCTTATTATTCAAGCTTGAGGACAGGACTTGAAAACTTGAAAAATGGAAAAGGGATTAAGGAAACCATATATTCCTAGAGAGCAAAGCTATAGTTTAAAAACAATAAATATGCCAACTTTATTCCATTGCAGTAACTTCTCTATTGCATAGTATCCCAAGAGCTAAGAGTAACTGCTCATGAAATCAGCACGTCACATTTAAATGTTGTGTTCTAATATACATTTCCATGTCACACTAAATTATAAACACATCATTCTAATTGTCAAAAATAATTCCCAAAATTCCCTGTAAGTTTATGTGCAAGATTTAAAGGAAACAACCATTAAGAAAGTAACCCCACCTTTTGGTGTATTCTTAGAAACACAACATTATAAAAAGGTCTGGGTCGCATAATTGCCCCTGGGCATACATTTCTGAATCTTAAAACCAGAAATGACAAATGATTATTTTTTTCCCTTTAACGAAGAAGGAAAAGATATTCAATGTTAATATCTCATTGTTATACTTTTTTTGAAATATAAAAGGAGGAGGATGTGGTAAGTTCTGTGCATGTCCCTATTAGTCTTTCTGGAATATCCTATACTTAACTATTTCCTGTCTACACTAAACTATTCTTTTGATGTTCTTCACATATGAACGAGACAGAGAGACTTACCCACATGTCTGAATGAAGAACAAAAAACTCACCAATAATACAAATAGAGGTTTTCATTAAGCAGCACTCCTGTTTATTACAGAGCTACAATAATAATTTTTTTGGATTTCAATTTAACATTGAAAACAAATCCCAATTCCCCACTCTTTGATACAGCTGGCTGCATTATGCATAATGTCTGATATGCAATGGCAGTGTCTATTGTTACAGAGCTGGCTTATTTGTGTACTGAAAGCTGCATTCAAATTTGTATGGTTTGAAATGCTCAATGAAATGTGCAGATTGACTAGTTTAATATTCCTCAATTTGCCATAATGGTTTTTGTGTGAGTGTTTTTCCTATTTAAGACTGCCATAATGTCATTTTCTTCTTTAAGGAACAAGGGAAAGCGGTGAAAACTCACAGTTGAATCTAAAGACAAGGGCTTAGATCAAGCTCAAAGTCACTTATAGGACTACGGAAACCACCTCAGACTTAGTCTGGGTTTAGCTGCTATAGGAAAATAACCCAAGAAAGGCCTTGTTGTATTCTTTGCTGACAATGAAATGAAATAAGCTGTGTAGATAGTATGGAAAGAATTGTGTAAGCGAAAGGGCTAAGAAGAAGCAATGTTGGGAGGAGAGGTCTAGGAAGATTCTGTGACTGAAGCGTCATCAGAAACTCAAACGCATTTGTTGAGCAAAAGTGATGCAAAATGAGATGCATAAATGAGTGCATATCTTTATATTGGACATTTCACCATATGAGCCCACTAATTCCAATGGTCTTTTAAATACCTTTATTAGAATACATTTTACATGAATTGTGTTTGAGTTTGTTGTTTAAGTTACAGAAAAGGAATCCCGAGTCTGTAAATAGAGTTTGATCTCCTGGTCACTGAATCATGAAAAAAACAGCTTCAAAAAGCCATTTTGAAATCAGGGAAAACTACAGAATCATGGAAGAAAAAAAATGAATGCCACTGTTTCTTAGGTGCCAATTAGGGACGTATGCAATTGCATGGTGTTCATTTGAAGATATTGCCTTTTCATCACTTCGCTGTTAGGTAGATATCACAAGTCCTTTTTCAGTTGGTTACACAAAATGCTGAAAAAACTAAACTCTTTTACTTGATGTAGATACCTTACTGTTACAATTTCTGAAGAGATTTATTTCCAGTGTTAAATGCAGGGTAGAGAGAACAGCAATCAAACATTTGTGCAAGACATACGAAGGAATGGCCGGACTTTTAAAAAAGTTCTTCATTTAATTCTTTCATTATGAGCACCCGCCATCTTTTGCAGAATTACTTGCTTTTAGAAAATTTGGATGATAAGCTTTAAGACCTTCACCAAGACACTGCAGTACTGTGAGCCTCAAATGTCTATCTGTAGGATGGGTATTTCCATGTGTTAGTGTTATGTTAGAAGAGCTAATATTTGTGACTGTGCTTTGTGATGTATAAACCAGCTTATGAGAGCAACTTAATCCTAGGGCATAACCTTCAGGTGCTGAAAATTAGGGCTTTAAGGAAAACAAAATCCTTTCCAAATTTGTTGTCATTTGTTAAATGAACTCTTACCAGTGAGTGGTAAGTGAATGGTCTTTCCATGATGAATCAACTCAATCATGGACATAAGATGACGTGTAACAACCTAAGCCAAAGTATTTGGGTAAAATAATCTTTACCTAGAAGCTTAGTCTTATCTATTAATAATTTTCATGGTAAGATATCTGACTTCTAAAAGTATCTTTTTAAATCATTTATTTGTTCACTCATTTGTGGATTCACTTAAAAAATATTTATTTAGTATCTACCTGTGCACAGAATTTGCCAAGTATCACAGGAAACATTACACCATGGTTAGTGTGCTAGGGAGAATTCTAAAGATAGCTCTCCTCCCCCAAGCTTCTCATCCCCTGGCTACTCAATCAAACACTAATCTAGGTACTGTCGCGAAAGAGTTCGCAGATGTAATAAAAGATCTCGAGTTGGTTGACCTTAAATGCTGAAGATGATCTGGGTGGGCCCAGCATGGTCATGTGAGCTCCTGTCCAAGCAGGGACTTTTCTCCACGGATGGCAGAATCAGAGGTTAAAACCCAGAGAGGGATTTGCTTTGCTGTTGCTGGCTTCAGGACAGAGATGCGTGTGTTAAGAAATGCAGCTGACTTTCAGAAGAAGAAAGCAGCCTCCCACTGACAGCCAGCGAGAGATGTGGACATCACATCAGTCCTACAGCCACAAGGAACTGGATCCTGACAACTCGAATGAGCTTGGAGGCGAGTTCTTCCCTAGCACCTACAGATGAGAGCCCAGCCCAGCTGACATGGCAACTTCAGCTGTGTGAGGCCTCATGTGCAGAGAATCCAGGGGAGCCAGACTGTACTCGAGACCTACAAAACTGTGAGCTAATACATCTGCGTTGCTTTAAGCTACTCAATTCCTGGTCATTGTTTCATGGGAAGCAAATGAAAATCAACAATCTCCTTCATATTGGGGCTTGTCGCATAAACTGTGGTATGGCAGAAAGGGCTCAAGAGACAAAACTCGGAAATAAATAAACACCCAAAGACGCATCAAGAGGCGACGACTGAATATTAAATGAGCAACTCGTAAATACCCGTGAGTGCTGTTAGCTTCCAGAGAGAGTTCATGGAGGGCTAGAAAGTTCCGAGAGGTTCTTGCTGGAGCAGGAAGCTGTAAAGCATGGGAGCAATTGGCAGGCAGAGTTTCTCTTACCACGTTAGATCTCCCTGCGAACCTGTCTGTCTTGAGTTTTTGTTGAGGTGGCATGCTGCCACTCTATGCTACAGCTGTGACTCCTGTTTTCTGCAAACCTTTCCCACCTATAAAACCAATAACAACAAAGGCTCCAATCAGAGACACCAGGGGGTCAGGACCATCATTCTGTTGCACTGAAAGGAAACAATCATCATCCACTTATACATCCAAGATGACGTCAATGCCACGCTGAGCCCTGAATGAGATAATGCGTATGTATATGTAATCTCCATATAGAGTAAGCAAGACGCTTGACCAGGAGACCTATGTGCATCCCTGTGCATACTTTTTTAAAATGCAAAATGCCTAAATCTGAACGCTTCTCAGTGAATAACTAATCCTAGACAGCATACAACCATGTCCGTTTTCCACCTCTTTTGTGGTCAAATAATAAATACAGATGATAGAGAAAATAGGCACCATGGGCAAATGTGGACAGATAGAATTTAGAGACAGTGACAGAAAGCTTAGTCAAGCATACTGCTCACAAAACATAAAGCAGAAATCAGGACGAGAGCATCTGACATACTCCTGAGGCTTATGGTTGCATAAGAGGGTCCTTTGGGCCCTCTGGTTTAGCACTGCCTCCTCTTTTCCTAGCAATCACACTCCTACAGTGAGAAGACGTGTGGACCCAACACTCATTATTTACAGTCGCTGTGGAAGCTGCAAGAACACATGCCTACACACACACACAAACACACACATACGCGCGTCATGTAGGAGATAAAGAGCAAAGCCTGGGCTCCTCTTAGTTCCCCAAGGTTGCAAATTAATTGTGTTTCCAGTGGGAGAAAAAGGCACACACATCCCCTTAAATAACACTTTTTTATATACAAAAAGGAAGGTCGACATATTTCCTTTACTTGAGCCATTTCTCCATTTAAGCTGCTACTTGCTACTTATCACGCATGAATAGAAGAATGGATGGAACGAACAAAGCATGGATTTTTGTTGTTCCTGCCATGTAAAGTTACAGCAAATAGATTGCACAGAGAAAAGAATAAATGCAGAAATAACCTAAATCTTTTTATGCAAATGAGGTAAAAAAAAAAGCAGTCTCCTTTAGAATTGCTCCTTTAGATTATAATAGCAATTTATGTTAAAAGTCACAATGACAAATCAGCCCATAATTTATTTTAAGAAGTCAAACTAGCAAGATCAAGTGTACTGTAGGGGGTATTTCATCTTATCATATTAAAACAGTCTTCCCAAATGTAAAAGATAATCTCAACTGCTGTGTTCTGTAAGCAAGCAGAAAATTATGTAAATCTGATTTCCTTACTGTGTGCTTGCTATCTCTTTAAAGCTTACTAAATCATATCCAGATTTGTAAACACAAAAGCACTGGGTCCAAGATACGTTTGCTTTTTAAGCACTCAGAATGAGAAAAGGTATTTTGCAGGGTATAATTGAAAAAAAAAATGCTGTCTGTTTTTAAAAGCTAACAAATCAAAGGTTGTGTGAGATTTAAAAAACCCCACAACGAAACATCACCTCTTAACTTATTATGGGCTTAATTGCTTCCTCATATTGGAGTGTGGCAATGTGATTACAACGAGGCTAGTACCTGCTTTGAAAATCACATTCAAGGAAATGCCAGTGAGGGAGCCACCATGTTGAAATTCTCCTTCATCTCTTTCTCAGTTTTCGCGCTTCTAACTTCTCTCCTATAGGCCGCTTTAGACGCATTGCCTGAATAGCTGGTGTTTACTTTGTTAGCTCACCTAAAAATGTCAGCACCCTATGCATGCCCACCTTTGTGACACTGTCAGTGTAGAGCATGGATGCAGTTGAGTATTCATCTGAGCCCAAATCCTGAGATTGCCATCTTTGCAAACGCAGAAGTACCCTGCATGACCCAGACTACAGCATGCTTGGCAGGTGTGAGAGGAGACAAGTCTGTGAGCCAGAGGGATTGTCCCCACTCTTCCTTTGTTCTGAAGCAGTAAATCCTTTGATGTCGAGGTTAAATTTATCGCTATTGGAAACTTGCTTTTACCTGCATTAACACACCCTAATCTATTTGAAAATACGTCTAATCTTACATTTTCTTTCACCACTAATTTCTTTTTTTTTTTTCAACACAAAAGCAAAAATGTTTTATTGACATAGTTATAGACCTAACCTTGATGTTTACCTTCAGGCATAAACATCAAAAATCACTTATAACATGTATCTTGTGATGGAAGATGTGTAAAGGGAAATACTTTAAAGCTAGGTTTCTAAAGGAATATAGAGTCTAAGCTATTAAAAAAAAATTTTGAGGACACATTAATACTTACAAAATAATATGCATGTTATTTATACACTGATAACACATTTCTATTACAACTCTTTGCATAAAAGGGTCTTTTATATGAGTATGCGCATAAGGATGATTACATGTATATATGTTTATAAATATATATGTATATAAAAAGATGAATTGTCACAGTGTTTAGAGTATAAATTTTAGTCAATATACATTTATTGAATACAATTAAGTACAATTTTTATTCACCACTAATTTCTTACTTTGTGTTTACTGGAAGATAGGAAATCCTTGCTTTTCCTATGAAGGATTGACAAGATATTTAAATTGTTAGTTATATTTTAGTTAAGAGAAATATGTCCTAATCCCCCACCTTTTAAAAATGACAATAAGAAAAACAAACCCTATTTCTAGTTCCTGGCATATTATAAGCAGTCAAGTGCTTGTTGAGTAAAGGAATTCTAGTCCATAAATCTAGTAAAAATAAAGCAATAAAATATACATTTGGTTCTATATTAAGAGATTGTGCCAACCATAAAAATATAATACTCTATCCTAGTCCTGATATTCTAGAAATGTGATAGACTGAGACAATGACATGAAGACAGTGAATGCTGAGCGCATGTATGCCATGAGGTGTGCACAGAGAGTGACCAACAAAGACGGTCGGACAGACAAGCATGCAATGTGCCCTAAGGGAACTGCGCACCCATACTTAAAACACACAGAGAAACCGACACACACATACCCCGTGCATGCCAGCACTTCGGAGGCTCACACAGACACTCTTTGAGTGGGCAAAGGAAGACAGAATTATAAAGACGGTGGAGAGTGAAGTGGATGGAAAACAAGCCCAGCTCACGTGTTTATCCGGTCATAAAGACTGCAGATGCCCTCTTGCATTTCACAGCAGAAAGTGTAAACGGCCATGCCAACACCTGGTGTCCGCCCTCTGGCTTGATGGCATTAGTGGAGGTGCACGTATGGCCGTGGGCTGAAGGTTTCACACCTGCCGTAAGGGCAGTCTGTGGCAAGTCCCACTCTAAATGGTACATGTACAAAACAGTGCTCAAATCAATCCCTCCCGTAAATAAAAACTCATCTTAATTTGTCTATAAAATTGCTGCAATGTGAAGACACCGGGTAGGACATAGCCCTAATGATTTCAAATGCTGGAAACATACCATCAATGTGCTACCAGTGAAATATGTTGCAAAAGGAGAATGAATAATGCCCTGTTGGGGAACTCTGCCGCCCAGAACAAAATGAGAAGGAGAAAAGTTGGTTCTTATATCGACCTGCCATGTGTCAATGCTGTTCTAAGAACTTTGCATGTGTACATTTATTTACTCCTCACAACTGCTGCATTAGTCTCACCATTGTATAAGTGGGGAAAACGGAGACACCTAAGTGCGGGAGTTCAGATTTAACGCAACAGATGTAGTTTGAGATCTTTGTTCCTAAGCTCTTTCTTCACAATGTGGTCCCTCAGAGATAAGCAAAAAATATAAAGTTAAAAAAAATGTTTGAATAAGATCTGCCATTTAAAAAAACACAAAGAAACAAATTAAAAACTCCCTTCGGATTTTCTCTAATAAAGATAAAAGAAAGAGTATTTTAAAAATCTTTATCACCTACAGGTAGCGTTTTTATGACTTCTCTTTCACACACAAGCCAGCATGAAGCAGGGAGAAACCCCAGCATGATTAACACGTAATTTTTTGGTCCTTTGATTAAGAGGTAACATCTGGATAATTTTAGGATTTTTTTCATAAACCAAATTGAATAGAACTGCTGGTTACCCATGTTTACTTTCCATGAACTTAAACTCAGAGAAAAGCTATTTCTAAAGAAGAAACAAACTACCACTTAGTATTTAAAGGGATTGTTTTACAACTCAGGAATATACATCTCCGTGTACCATCAGCAGTTTTTGTTATTTTTACAAAAGGTAGAATTAAAATTAAAAAAAAAAGTCTGAAAGGTTAAGCAGAGTCTGAATTGCATTTCATTTTTAATTCAAATGCTTTGTGGGGATTGCACAAAGATTGGCCGGAGTCAAACTTCTTTAGCTAATGGCCTGAGCCAAGTCACCCAGAGCCAGTCCCTGAAGCAGTCTGTCCAGAGTGCCATCTATCAGTGGCTGTCTCCATCTGTCGGTCCATGTCCACGGTACAGTGGTTCCATTTGGTTCCACCTGGGAACTCTACAGCCAGTCCTAGACCCCTCCACACCTCACTGTTGTGCAGCCAAATGGTGGCAATTAAAACATCATGGCTGGGAAGGCCCTTCTCTTAATAACCACTGCTTTGTGGTACTTAAATCTTTCTCAAAACATCCTTCCTGTGGGAACTTTGGGTTTGCTTTCAGTTCAAAGTGCTTCTGTAAGACAAATATTTAGGGGATGTATTTTGTTTCAAAGTAAAAATATACTCTGTGGATTACCTCTTGTCACTCGTAAAGAATCCATTGGGGGTGAGAGTGATATAATTTACATCTATTATTCAACAAATGTGTTGATCGGATGCCTACTGTGTTCAAAACCCTTTGCTGGCCCCCGCCTCTCGGAATGGTGATTGCCTGGTAGGGCAGAGAAAGCCAGTGCCCAAGCAGGAATGCAAGTCCTGCCACTTCCTGCCGCTGCAGAACCACCATTCACAGTCTGGCAAGGGCCCCATCAAAAGGAGATAAAGGGTCTCCTCCGAGGCCACTTGGGCAACTCACCTCTGAACTTCTGTTTATGCTCAGCACCTTCTGACAACCTCTGGCTGTGGTGGCTCCAGCTCTCGGCTCAGATCCTCTCCTCTCTGCACTTGGCTCTGGAGTCTGGGACCTCCTTCCTGACCTCGCTTCTGCTCCCCGGTGCTTCCCCAACCCTCCCCTCCTGCAGCTCTGCTCCTTTGCCTCGGGGCTCAACGAGGTGCCTGCAAGATGGAAGGTGTCTTTTTTCTCTTGTTTCCATGTAAAATTAAAATGAACGGATTTTGTTTTTTGATGCTATTGAACCTTTCGTAGTTGTAGCAGTCATGCTGTATTCGGACTCAAAACCCTTAGATTATCAGACCTTCCCAAGTTCTTATAGGACAGAGTTGGTTATGAAACACTCAGATTCTAGCTTGGTAATGCAGAAAGTGTATAGTTCACACACTTTGCTAAATTTTAAGAAGTGGAGAAGTGGTGTGTCTTACAGCTTTTTTATAGCGCTGACTCTCTATAGAAGAATAAAAAAAGAACATTATTTTTGTGATCCGGCAATAAATACATATTCCCTAGCATTATTTCGATGTATTCAAATCCCACAAATACCGATTTGAAAGCAAGTAAAAAAGTATCTGAAAATATGATGAGGCAATACATCATAAATTCAGTTCACTTAATGTTAAGACAGACAAAAAGCACAGTTTGAATCAAGTGAAAAAAAATGGCCATAGCCTCCGATTTTTCTACCAAAGAATGCACTGATAGAGGAGGGAGACAGAGGCTGCCTGTGCCGAACTCTGTTGAAGAACTTAGTGACCAAGCCTCTTCATTGCTACTAACACTGGATCCAGCTGCCATAAAATGTCCACTGTCAAGTTTTTAGTTAGCTAGTCTGATCTGCCTTCTCCTCTTAACCTTGTCAAAGTGTTCTTCAGATCAAAATCAAATCACTCCTTTTATACCTAAGTTTCTCTAGGATTTCGTCCTTGTTATAGGATAGCCAAAATAATGTGAGGGCTAAAGGCTAATATGTAGCCCAGAAAACAGTGGTAAGCATTTTGAGTTGAACCAAAAAAAAAAAAAATCTGTTTGAAGTTATTTTATCTGAAGAAGGTCAAATTTCTTTTTTATATTCATCTGTCCACTCATCCATTCATACACTCATAAGATGCTTATTAAATATATACTATCATCTGGGTATTTCTTAGGCGCTAGGGATACAGCAATGGACAAACATGTTTCTTGCTCTCGGTATTTACACTCAGGCAGGGAGAGGGAAAACAAACAAACAAACAAACATCAGTTGTGTGATAAGTGCTAAGAAGATTAAGTAGGATAAGGGAATAGAAAGTGACTGGGAGGGTAGGGTGCTCTTTTAGGTAGGACTGTGAATTTAGAGAATTAGGACTAGAGGTTTGAATAAAATAATAAGATGACCTGAATCTGGGAGGGACTGTGGTAGGCAGAGGGATGGTTAGCATCAAGGGCTAGGGTGAACATACCCATTATTCCCAGTTACCCACCACCTATTGTTTTTTGCGGAATCTTCCAAGTGGACACCAGGCACTGTGCTCCACAGGCCCCCGATGTCCCTGGGCAATGAAGAAGTGTGATTCTTTGAGCCTAGCGTGCACAGGAGACAGAAACATTATTTTTTCTTATAAGCTTAAAGGTTTATTGTTACTGGTAATAACTGTAGTGACCTTCTCTGTTCCAAAATAACTTCACGAACAAACAACTGGAAACACGTTTCATCAAAATACACTTTTTAAAATTTGAAGTCACATTCAGGCTGTAGAATCAGCCATGAGCTAGTAAGTTATAAATATGTCTCACCTCAGTGGCTGGTCAAATTGTGAACAACACAGGTTTGTACTGTGTTGGCCCACTTGTATGCAGATATAATATTTTGGAAAGCTTTTTGGAGATTTGCAACAATTTGAAAAAACTTGCAGACAAACCACGTAACCTAGAAATACCAAATTAAGAATGTCATAAATTTAGAAAACGTGTGTAGATACTCGTCTATTTTATCATGTACTGTCATGAAGTATACACAACTCTATTATAAAAAGTTAAAACTTATCAAAACTTGCACACAAAAACATAGACTGGATATGGTGATACAGGCAAGAGAAACGTAAATGAAGGTAAAGATGCAATATTATAATAGTGCAAAATTAACTACAGCACATACTGTACTAGTGCAATAATTTTGTGGCCAACCTCTGTTGCCATTGCAGTGAGCACAAGTGTTGCGAGCATCCGCTTAAAACACTATGTGATGTTAATCATCTCCGTGTGAGCAGTTGATCTCTCCGGTAAATTGTGTATTGCAGTAAAACGTGATTTACTATGGATCTCATGTTTTTTTAAAATCACGTTTAGCACAATACTATAAACCTTGAATAATGTCAGGTGACCCATGCAAAGTGTCACAGTGATGCTGGAGTGCTCCCAAGAAGCAAAGGAAGGTCCTGACATTACAAGACGAAGCAGATTTGCTTGGTAAGTAGAATGGACGGAGGTCCATAACTGTGGTTGGCCACCATTTCAAGATAGATGAATTCAGCATAAGGATTCATTGCTACTGTTGCAAATAAAGAGAAAATGGATTAGTGAAGTCACCATGATGTAACATCCAGCTAATTTTAGAATTTTGTGTTGTATTGAAAATGCAGCTTTTGTAGGAGAGCTGTGCAAAAGGCATACCTATAGAATCTAATATAATTCAAGAAAAAGCCAAGTCATTATATGACAACTAGCAGAAGGTAAGTGAAGGATCTAAAGCCAGAGAATGCAATGCCCAGAAAGGATTGTTTGATAATTTTAAAAAGAGATTTGGCTTTTAAAAAATGTCCAGATAACAGGAGAATCAGCGTCTGCCAAACAAGAGGCAGCCCACAGATGCCATTAAGAAAATCGGTGTGAAGAAAGAATATCTGCCCAAATGGGTTTTTAATGCAGGCAAAAGTGTCCTAATCTGGGGGGAGAAAAAGAGTCACAAAGACAGTTACTAGTAAAGAAGAGCAGTGAGCACCAGGTTTGAAGGCAGGAAAGAACAGACTAGCTGTACTGTGGTTGAATTATGTTCAGGACTGCCCTGATCTATAAGGCTGATAACTCCCGAGCCCTGAAAGTAAAGATAAACACCAGCTGCTAGTTTATTGGTTTCACAGCAAGAAGGCCTGGACAACAAGAACACTTTTTCTGGATTGGTTCCACCTATGCTTTGTCCCTGAAGTCGGGAATATCTTGCCAGTAGGAGACTATCTTTTACAGTTCTTTTGACACTGAACAATGCTCCCGGCTATCCAGAACCCAAGAGTTCAACATGTAGGGTATTAAAGTGATCTGCTTGCCAACAAACACAGTCTTTCTGGTTCAGCCTCTAGATCAGGGACCATCAGGACCTTTGAGGCTCATTTTCTTTGGATCACTGTGGAAAGACTTGTCAACACCCTGGAAGAAAAGCCTAACAGGCAGAATATCATCAGAGTCTAGGAGGACTTCACAATTGAAGACGTCACCACTGTTGTAGAAAAAACTGTGAAAGCCATCAAGTTCCAAACGATAAAAAGTTCTGCCGGAGACAGCTGACTAGATGTTGTGCATGACTTCACATGGTTCGCAACAGAGCCAGACAAGGAACTCATGAAAGAGGTTATGGATATGGGAAAAGGGCGGGGTGAAGGGTTTTGAGACTTGAATCTTGGAAAAATGTAAGAATTAGCAGACACCACGCGGGAAGCATTAAGAGAAGGTGACTCGATGGAGGCGAGTGCTTCTGAACCCAGCCAGACGACAAGGAGGAAGACGTAGAAGAAACAGTGACAGACGAAAAGAAAACTTGACATCAGACAATCTGGCAGAATTCCAGTTACTCAAGAGTGCTTTTGAACGTTTTTCACAATACAGACCCTTCTATGGTGCGAGCACTGACGCAAAAGCCAATGGTGGAAGAAGGGTGGGTCCACGTGGAGACACGTCTAGAGGAGGGGAAAGGCAGACAAGCCAGACAAAAGTGATGATGTGTCTCCGTCACGTCGCACTGAGTGTGGCTGCCCCTTCTGCCTCCCCTTCCACCTCCTCCACGTCTTCTCTTTGGTTCCCGAGACAGCAAGACTAACCACCCCTCCTCCTCTTCTTCCTCCTCCTCGACGTGAAGTCGATGAGGTCGATCCACTTTCACTTAATGAATAGTAACCATTTTTCTCTTCTGAATTTTTTTTTTTTTTTT